>CAUOFW020006473.1:0-23920 GCA_963454935.2 Ilex paraguariensis
AATTTGACATGGCAGAGCTTGAGTTGCAGACTGTCTGGCATTTCTAGGTAAAACCTTCCGGAAGGTCGATGTAAACCTTTCGAAAGGTTTAGGCAAGGACAGGGAAAAATGCTGACCAGTGTGACAAACCTTTTGGAAGGTCGATGTAAACCTTCTGGAAGGTTTATTCCAGTAGGTAAAACCTTCTGGAACATTTTGGCAGTTCAATGTGCAAAACTTCTGGAAGGTTTATGACCAAACCTGTAACGCCGCGGTTTCCCGTACCCGTTACTTTATTAAATCTATCGATCGATAATAAACTACAAATAAATCTCCGAATATAGGGTCAGAGCTCTAATTCCCTCAATAATTTATAATCACAATTTTAATCTCCAAATACTAATAAAATAATATCCTCAATATAAAAATGAATCTGTTCAAATTATACATCATCCCAATAAACCCACAAACTTAAAAATTATATCAAGATTCATCCGTCTTTGATTCTTCAAATATCAACTCTGGTCCTTCCTTTCAAGATAATCCTGAAAAATATTAAAGGCGGGAAGTGTACAATATGACAGGAAACAATATGCTTAACGAGAAAAAGAATATGAATGATCAAATACCAAATAATTCAATCGATAGACAATCATAGATAAAAGAATCAAGAATCCAATTCGATAAGTCACATAGCTCGATATCAATCAAACCTTGCCTCTACTCGGGTCTTCTTGGTGACAATTAAGTGACACCTGGGTATTTAAAATCCATACTCATATCGAACCATTACACCCCTCAGGGCTGTAATCACAATCGCACCCCGCAAGGCCATAATCACATTTCACCAATTATGCCCCCAAGTACATTTCGTACATGTACCAATCAATCCCAAAGTATTTAGCCCAATGTACACGTACAGGTCAACCGATAACATTGACAGAATTTCATACAAATCAGAATAATCAATAGAAATACAAAAATTTCAAATAATGAAAGGACACTCTTTGCAAAGAGATTTAAAAGATAGGAGCATATTGTATACTACCCCGTACCTCAAATCCATCAATGACTTCAATAGATACGAAATTCGAAATACCCCAAATCAAATAGTCAAATTTGATAGCGATCTAAAATAAAATCACTCCTCAATTTTTGACCCCAAGATCTCATAAATTTTTTTTTCCCCAATATCTCTCTCTTTTTTTTCTCTTCTCCTTATTCTCTTCCCTTCTCTCTTTTTCCTTCTGTTTGTGCCGATCAACGCTTGGGCTTGGCTTTTTATGGTCAACATTTGCTTGGCCTCCAACCATCACATGGACACTTGTCCATGTTACTTACCTTTCTTTTTTTTTTTTGAATTTGGCACATGGTAATTGATTCATACTCTTATATTTGGACACCTAAATACATGTATGTGTATATAAATATATTACACCTTTATTATATCATTGGAATAACATATCATTTTTAACTCAAAATATGACCTATATTATAGTTATTCGATCCGTTTTCACATAAAGAATTTCTATTTGAAGTGTATTTATTTATTTGAAATTTCTAAAAATCACCCTTAATTAATTAGAATCATAATTGATGACCTAATTAAATGATTAATTTATATCCAGGTCGTCACAAAACCTTCCGGAAGGTTTTCACTAGAATTGACGTTTTCTTGATTTCTTCACCTTCCAAGCCTTCCTTTAAGCCACCCCTTCACTCCATTGTCTTTAAGCATTACGATGAGGGCTTAACTCAAGCCATTTACAACTTTTCATCTACATTCACACAAAACTTTATTAAAAAGTAGATTAAATGCATTTCTCCCAAATTCACAACAAAAGCAAGTATAAAAGGGTATAAAGAGCATACAAAAATGTGCAATATTTTGTGCTAATCACACCTCAACTTGAATTTTGCTAGTCCCTAGCAAACTTTATTTCAAACCAAAAGATATAAAACTACAACAACCCATTCATACAAGTAGATCATCAAACATTCAAAATGTAAAAATCATAATGCAATTAAATAAATGGACTTGGGCACTGATAAAATGAAACAAATGTGGTATTTTTCATTGATCATTCACAAAAGTTCAATACAATGAGTTAGAGTTTCAAAAATGGCCAAACATCCTAAAGACACTTCTACTAGGCCAATAAACTAACCATAACTATGTAGAACCTAAAATCAAAAGAAAACAACAAAATTAACATGACACAACTACTCATCATCCTCGTCTCCATCATCCTCCTACTCACCATCATCAATATCATCGCTCCCATCCTCATCGTTAGAATCATCATCATCGGAGCCTCCCACCTCAACGACTATAAAAGTCATGGGAGCGGAGGTAGAAGGTCCATAGCTGGAGGCGGCGGAGGTCCATCGAAAATGGGCTCACCTAGGAATGTAGGATGAAACAACCTAGTCACCATCATACATACCCATACATGTAGCCTCTAACGGCATCCATACACTGTGACATGGTACGAGTCGGGGCAGAAGTAGAAGGTGTAGAGGATGATGGCCCAGCTGAAGACTGGTCCGGTCCCGATGCTCTGGCTCTCTCATCCCCTATCCTAACTACCCTCTTACTACTCCTTGACTTCCCAATGTACCAGTCTTAGGGGTAGCAGCAGCATATCATGTGCGTAGGACTTCACTTTGCAGTGAGAGCACATTCACATGATGAGATTACCGAAGGGGAGATTCGTCTTCGGCTTTGCATCTAAGCAAACTCCTTCATCTCCTCCCATATCAAAAGAGCCACATTAATAGCCTTCCCTGTCATAAATGCATGGGGAAGGGCAAGATTCTCGACATTCGAGCTCTTCTCAGAACCCCTGGGCATCAACTTGTAGTGTAATACTTTGATCATGATGCCAAAGGAGTGCTTGAGGCCCCCGATTAGAGTTGTCCCTTTGAATGTGGTTGGGTCCTCGTAGGTGAGCCACACATAATTAGAGCGTGTTCTACCCCTTTCAACATTGTATGGGTAGACCGGGGTAGTAGGGGGAGGCCTCTGGTAACTCAACAAAGTGGTAATCAAATTGGGGGTCACATCAAAGGTCTTCCCCCTCACATTCGTCTTGAGGATCTAATCGTCCTCGCCCAATGCCATCAATTTTCTATAAAAATCTCTACATAACACCAAGTTGTACCCACCTCCTCAAACCAAATACCTAGTCCATGCCCCTTGATAACCCTCACCACTTCATTGGTTGGCCCAAGGGTAATCTTGTCTACAAACCACTCGAAAGTCACATTTTTCTCATTTATCCTTTGTCCACGAGCGTCATGTCTCGCCTTTGTCCTCCTTTCTTCCCTATCCCTACTACATGGGCCCTAAACGCTCCTCTTGCAAGAACTAGTGCCCACGAGTGGTGGGGTATCCAAACCCACACGCTTGGTCCGGGCCATGAGAACCAATAGTCCCCCAACACCAACGAATGTCAAAAACCACATCATAAACCACTTAATGGGCTCAAAAGTGCTGAGGGAGCTCTTTCCCAAATGAGCCATAGCAAGGGAGTTAGAGATTTTGGAGAAGATCAACGAGAACTTGAGAATTGGGGGAAAATTTGGAGATCAAGGGTTTTTGTGAGAACACCACAATTTTTGGCAAAATCCACTCAAAATCAACCCTAAATAAGAGAAAAGTAAGATTTAAGGGCCTAGGTGAAATACTTTGATGATTGGAAGAGAGTAGAAGGAGAGGAGAGAGCTTTCGAGGTTAAGATTTGGAGGAAATGTGAAGGGTTTCTCAAAAAAAATAGAACTTAAACCCTCGTTTTTGGCATTCTGGGCAAGACCTTCCGAAAGGTCGATGAAAATTGTAAAACCAGGGTAAATTTAAACTTTTATGAAAAATAGCAAAATGGTAATTTGCCACTACGATACAGGTTGTAAACCTGAAATTTTTTAAATCTCGGATGACGAAATGGACCTCACTGTTGGATTCGTCTCACGAAATTTAGTTATCCTGTTAATTTTTATCAAATTTCGTGATAGTCGGATTTCTCGCGTTTTACAAGGCAGTCGAGTCTTGAGTGACCCAAAAATGGAAATTTTAAATAAAATTTCAAATGTTGGAAAATAATTTAAGGCAAGTTAAAATAAAAATATGTTGGACTTAAATCGAGATGAAATTTAATCGTTTCGGGACGAAAATGGGCCCGAAAAAAAAGGGTCGTGTGGCGCGTTGTGGACTAAGAGTTTAGGGAGTATAAATAGGGGGAAAAATCATATTTCTCCCCCATTCTTCAGCCAGTTTCAACGTGAGAAAAGAAGAGAGGGAAAAAGAAAATTTCTCCACCTTCTCTCTAAGATCTATAGAGATTGGGTACTCAAATCTGCTCAGACCAAGAACAAAAGTCGTTATCCTAGCCAAGGGCTATGCGACCACACCAAAAATGTTGGGTTTCACCGAAGTTCCAAAATTGAGCTTGGAGAAATCAAGGATTTTGGGTGAAATTGAGACTCTTGAAGGCTTCTACCAAGTGGATTTACGCTTTAAGAGGTAGGGTTCCTTTCTACTTAGGTTTATTTAAAACCTAGGGTGGTATATGAAATGGGTATGTTGATAGAAACTTATATCATTTACCTATGTTGTGAAAATTGATGAAATTGGTATGAAAATGGGTATAGAATTGGCTAAAATAAATTCCTAACATGGAATGGATATGTGGTAATTACTTGTGTAATTCCATGGAAATTTGTGTTATGTGGGCATGTTATGTGTTTTTATTATGCCTTGTGAATAGAATGTGTTATTGGCACATAATATATAATAACATGCTTGTGATGTATGATCGGATATAAAGATGTTGATTTATACATATAGATACATCCACATTGTGATGGAATTGGTAATTATATGTTTTGGATATAAATTACCGTGAAATATGTTTAAATGTGGTTAATTTTGCTCGTGTGACATTCTTTACATATGGGCATGATAGTGATTAAGTAATGGTGCATTACATTGCAATTGCACGGAGGAAATGCATTCATAGCCATGAGTGTGGGTGTGTGTGTGCATGGTTGATATCAAACACCAAATAGGTGGATGATAGTGGGCTCGGGATAGTTGGATCAAAAATCCAACTTAGTCGCACAGTGTTATGGATAAAGAATTGGGTCAGGGTTAGTAAGAAGGGATAGACTATCCCTCGGGTGAGAGACCCGTTGATCGAAGATGCACTCCGTTGGTATAAGAGCCCATAAAATGTGCCGGTGTACACGAAATCGTTGGTGGAAGTCCATGAATTCCGTGTCAGTTGGGTGCCGTTGGTGTAAGTCCATAAATATGCACCCCAAGAAAGACCCGGAGATTTTTTTTTTTACATAGTCAGGTGTGTAGCGCCAATGGCGGGGCTTAAAAAGCCAGTTTTATACCCATGGCATTACATGGGGAAAAAGAGCAAGGGAGGGCTCGAGTTGAGTTGCATGATTGAGTCACATCTCATTTCATGGCATAATATTGCTAAGATTCCAACATTGAATGATAATTCTTGTGTGCGATGTTGTTGGTTGTGAAGTGCTGCATGAACATTCATATGCACTTAGGTTGGGGAATAACCTTGGTAGAAAATACTCTATTTGGTGTGGCTCACCCTATATGGGAAAATATTTCAGATGCGGGACATACGTCAGAGGAAGACCCTCGCATGGGACCTCAAGGTTGAAGAAAGCCAAAATGTGGCTTTATTATGAGTTTTTGTAAAAATTTTATGAAAACTAGTTTTGATATGTAATTTTATGGACAATGAATGAAATAGAATGTGTGTGGATCTTGTATTACATGAAAAACTTCATTATACATGAGTTGGATGGAAATGATATGCTTATGAATGAATTGGAAATGAAAAGCAGGCGAAATAGGCAAAAGTGGGCAAGGAGTACCGGTACTAAGTATCGATACCACAAGGCCCAGTGAGTTAACAGTATCGGTACTGTGTACCGGTACAACGAAGACCACTTGGCAAAGTATACCAGTACTGCGAGGTCCAGTGAGCAAAGCGTACTGGTACTCTTTCCAAAATTTTGAAATTACTTTGCCAAGCTTTTGGGCCATGGGTTATTTGGTTCCAAGGGTACAAATGGACTATAATGGGGTATAAAATGTGGTGCATTGACCACGGTTGAGTTAATTGAGAAAATGTACACGGGTTGCACGTGTGGATTATGACCTTGGTTAAAGGGGATGTGATTGAAGTGATGTCGGAGAATGCGACTATCACAGGTATTTCCGCGGGTTGACGGGTGGTCAACGGTTGTTAAAGGACCCTCGATTTTAGGGGCGTCACAGTTTAGTATCAGAGCATAGGTATACGATTTACCTAGGGTTGTTGGGCATGAGTTTAGACCATTGCATTCATTGTGCACTACATATTATGTACCTAAATTGCTTTATGCTATGTGCTTTAATATGATACATGCTATGTGTTATATGTTATGTGAATGATATACGTGGTAAAATATATATGGAAAAGAGATACTAGGGTTAGAAAACATAACCTTAGGGGTCGAAAAATAAGGGAACAGGATAGTTCTGGGTGTAAAGGTCTTCTCTACTAGGGGGACAAGGAGATGAATCTCAAAGTTTAAAATTTGGTCCCTACCTTGGGATACTAAATGGGTGCTCCATTGCAATCTGACATGTGTGTAGATGGCTAGTAGAGGAAGAGGACGTCGAGGCGGTGGACGGGACCATAATCAATCACCATCGGCTTTTAACCATCAAGCCTTCGTGGAAGCTATTGGTACTGCAGTTGCCACCATTACACAAGCCAGTGCTGCGGCTGCTACTATTGCACAAGCTAGTGCAAGTGGGAGACAAGGAGGCTCGAGTAACCTCCAGAGGTTCAAGACACATAAGGCTCCGATTTTTAAGGGAGGGGCGGATCCGATGGTAGCCAACCAGTGGTTCCTGCATGTTGATAAGATTTTAGAGGCAATGTAGATTATTTCCCAGCAGCTGCTAGACATACAAAGGCCCGAGAATTCTTGGATTTGAGACAAGGGACTATGACGGTGCTGGAATACATGACCAAGTTCACGGAGTTAGCCCGTTTTGTCGATGACTATGTGGCAACAAATATGGCCAAGGTGAGGAAGTTTGAGGATGGTCTAAAATTGTCCATCCGGGGTAAAATTATGGGCCACTGCCTGCAAAACATGGATTCAATGGTCACAATAGCTATAGCCATTGAGAGAGAAGTTAAGGACGCACGGAACATCCGGGAAGCGCGTGCTAAGGACAGGAAGAAAGAGGTTCAATCCTCTTCTTCTACTTTAGAAAAGAGACAGAGGACATTTGCTACACAGGGACAAGGTCGATTCTCCCAAGGCGGGGGAAACCATAGGACAACTTATTAGGCTGGTCAACGGACATATTTCCATTGCCACCAGCTGGGTCATATGAAGCAGGATTGTCCTCAGAGATAAGGATCCCAATCGTCATATGAAGCGGGATTGTCGTATGAAACTGCTACAGGTCATCTTAGTCCCAATCGTCAGTGGGACATCCACAGACATCTTTTATTCCTCCCTACCCCACCATGGGCCAGAAAAGCCAGTACCAGTTTTAGGGTGCTACTCAGGCCCCCACCACTTCACGAGTGGGGACTCCGCAATCAGGCCAGATGGGCCAGGGCATGGATGAAGGCCGAGGACAGAGCATGTAGGCTGGGACTTGGGGGATCCAAGGGTGTCTCTACACCATTACACCTCAAATTGAGTTAGTGGATCAGTCGGTCATACAGGGTACATTTCTACTCTCTCACTTATGGGCAAGGGTGTTGTTTGACTCTAGTACATCTCATTTATTCATACCTAAATCATGTGTGAGGGACCTGGGCTTAGAGGTTGATACCTTGGAAGAGCCATTGTATGTAAATTCACCCCTAGGAGCTAGGGTATGTATTGACCGGATATGTTGGGGTTGTGAGTTAGAGATGTCAGGGATTCTACTTACTATGGAGCTTAAGGTCATGGACATGTCAGAGTTCGATGTTATCCTCGGGATGGATTGGTTGGCGGCACATCGGGTCATCATTGACTGTGATCGGAAGAGGGTAACTGCTTACACACCGGACGGAGTTTGTTTTAAGTTTCAAGAGAAAAAGCATGAAGTTTTGCCCTAATCCGTGTATGACTCCCGTTGACATGGGCAATTGATAGGTTGGCTTGCGAGCCTTACCTTGGAGAACGAGGTGAGACAGGAGTTGGTTCTACCTCGGGTTATGTGTGAGTATGAGGATGTTTTTTGGATGAACTACCGGGATTACCTCCCCATAGGGATGTAGACTTCAGCATTAAGTTGCATCCTGGTATATCGTCGGTTTCTATGACTCCACATAGGATGGCGCCAACTGAATTGCAAGAACTCAAGGTCCAAATGCAAGAATTGTTGGACAAGGATTTTACTAGACCAAGCACTTCACCTTTGGCCGCTCCGGTGTTGTCCTCAAAGAAGAAGGACAAAACCCTTCGACTATGCAAAGATAAAAGGCAGTTGAATTGGGTCACTATCAAGAATAGGTACCCTTTGCCGAGGATAGACGATCTGTTTGATCAGTTGAGGGGAGCGCGGGTCTACTCCAAGATAGATCTTCGCACCGACTACTATCAGTTGAGGATTAGGGAGGCAAATATCCCTAAGACAGCGTTCAAAATGCGTTACGGGAATTTTGAGTTCACTGTGATGCCATTTGGATTGATGAATGCCCCCACGGCATTCATGGATCTCATGCATATAGTGTTTCAACCCTATCTAGATCAGTTCATCGTGGTATTTGTTAACGACATCCTGATCTACTTCAAGTCTGAGGAGGAGCATGAGGATCACCTAAGGGTTGTTCTTCAGACCTTGAGAGAGCACCAGTTGTATGCCAAATTCAGCAAGTGTGAATTTTAGCTTACGGAGGTAAAGTTTTTGGGACACATGGTGTCTGCTTCGAGTGTATTTGTGGACTCAGAGAAGGTTCAAGCGGGTCATGAGTTGGGAGAGGTCGAAGGCAGTCTTCAAGATACGCAGTTTCTTGGGATTGGCGGGGTATTATAGGAGGTTCATCGAGGACTTCTCCTGATTAGCTACACCTATGATGAGATTGACCCAGAAGGAGGTCAAGTTTGAGTGGAATGATTCATGTGAGAAAGCATTCCAGGAGTTAAAGAGGCGGTTCACTTCAACACCTATTTTGATAGTTCCGAAGAGGGGACAAATGTACACGATATATTGTGATGCCTCCAGAGACGGCCTGTGTTGTGTTTTGATGCAATCTAGTAGGGTGGTGGTTTATGGTTCTCGACAATTAATGAACCACGAACAAAATTATCCTACGCACGACATGGAGTTGGCGGCCATTGTCTTTGCCTTAAAGGCTTGGCGCCACTATCTGTATGGTGAGCAGTTCGAAGTGTTTTCAGACCACAAAAGTCTGAAATATATTTTCACATAGCAGGACCTCAAAAATAAGATTTAAGGGCTTGGGTGAAATACTTTGATGATTGGAAGAGAGTAGAACGAAAAGAGAGAGCTTGGAAGGTTAAGATTTGGAGGAAATGTGAAGGGTTTCTCAAAGAAAATGGAACTTAAACCCTCATTTTTGGCATTATGGGCAAGACCTTCCGGAAGGTTTTGCACACTAAACAAAACCTTCCAGAAGGTTTTGCCTTTGCTGCAAAACCATTCCTATGCTCTAAATCTCATTTCAATCCCAACTTATCCCACTCCTAAACATTCTAACAACCTATCTATGACTTCTAATCTACCAAAAACTTGAACCACATATGTGAACCACAATTGAGTGATCATACTCAAAGTCATTTCCAAAATTGCAACATTATATAAAATTTTGAAGCTTTCAAAATACAAGACATGAATTTCTAAGTTTAACTCTTATTCCATCATTACAATTTTTTGACCATGATTCTGGTAATGTGTATGTGGCTTATACGGTTAGGTGAGTGTCACTCTCCCTCGGATATCATGCAAGAAATGGGAAAATGGGTGTGTGAATGAAATATGTGTGTGTACAAAAGTGCACCCCAAGCGTAGAGAGACTTTCGAGTGTCGTGTTTTACTTGAAATTGGTATTCCAAGGTCGTCTCCTCAGGGAAAAATGGTGAATTGTGTTGAAGGCGATTTTGTGAAAATAGAAAAGTGTATAAATCATTTGAATATGTGTTTTGGTGAGTTGTGTTCTTGATGAAAAGAAATGAAAACAAGTGTTGGCTAATCCAAAGAGGTCATTCCAATAGGAATGCCAAATCAACTCAAGACATTCTTCTATTGATGCCGAAACGTTCGATTGATTCGTAGGAAGCGAGGGACTAAAACGGAGGTGAGAATTCATGTATACCCCGTGACAAGTCTATGGTGTATCAAGAACTCACAACCACCTCCACACTCAACCTAGTCAAACCAAACCATCTTACACTACAAGGAGGAATTTAAAAGGGTTGATTTAGCATACCCAAGAGGAATTCGCCCTTGGATTAGCCAACTTAAAGCTTAGCTACTCATATTTAATGCAAGAACATACATAAAGTAAAGAGACATTGTGACGAAATAAAGATTGGAAATTGAATTAATGCAAGAAAAGTTAAACTATGAAAAAGTGCATTTAATACCCATTTTAAAAGCTTGAAGTGAAAAACTCAATACAACAATGGTAGAATCTAGAATGCATAACTAAACTTGCAATACAGTTGAAATAAATGACATTAAGTGTAATAAATGAAGCTTACAAGAGTCTTAAAGCAGACTACAAGTGAAATGGGTAAGGGAAAATGCAAAAATCTAACTTCTCTCTCTAAAACTATGTCTTCCTCTTTGGGCTCTTCTCTCTCTACAATGCTCTACTCTCTCCAATGCTGAATAATCTGAATTGTAGCTTGCATTTTCATCTATGGAGGGCTTCTATCATGTGTGACAGGCTTTCTATCCATAGGAGGCTAAGTTGATGGCATGGGTAGGCTAGGGCAAGCCTAGCTTGCAACTTCCCAGGCTTCCTCCTTCTCTCTCTTCCTCATAAATGTTTGGGCCTCCAAAATCAAACCTTAGGTGTGGGGAAGCATGTATGTGTGTAAGGCATGTCAGGGGACAAGTGGTAGAATCATAGGTAAGACATCCAAGTGACAGAACTTGAGTTGTAGGCTTCAGCCATTTTTCAGCAAAACCTACCAGTAGATCAATGGCCAAACCTACTGGTAGGTTTTACTCCTGTAGTCAAAACCTTCCGGAAGGTTTGCTGTAGAACCAACTCCTGTAGACAAAACCTACTAGTAGTTTTATGAACAAACCTACCGGTTGGTTTTTACTTGTTTTGCTCAAATCTTTGTCTTTTCACCTTCTATGCCATCGTTAAGCCTCCCCTTTATCTCCATTGACTTTAAGCACTACGATGGGGGCCTAACTCGCGCCATTTCCAACTATTTGCCTGCAAACATACTGAAACCTCATTAATTGTAGAAATATTACAATTCCTCCCATATTTACCACAAAAACAAGTCTAAAATGGGTGCAAATGTGTAAATGATGTGCAATATTTTGTGCTAATCAACATGTAATTTAAGCATTTACACAACGACATTCACATTCACTTTGGCTATCTAAATTAAGCTTTGATGCAACCTCACCAAGGGTGTCTCTCAACAATGAATCACACTATGGTTATCTTGACATGCTCTCTATGTGTATATGTGAGATAGAATCTTGTGCACAAAACAAAGTATGCTCACATATAATCCAAAAATGAAGTACATGCATAAGAATAAAACAACCTTGGCATAATCTCATGAAAGGAATGTTTGGGCATTAGATAGCAAAATTAACCTTTCTTTTTCTTAAAAAATATGTTATCCCCATGATTTCTCTAGATCATTTAGGACTTTCAAGGGTTATAATGGGGCCTTGGGGTGATTTGAGGCAAATGAAATGAAGGATGTAGGATAACAAAGAGGGTTGTTCCAAGTGCACGACATTTGTTTCAAAAAGATATGCCTTTTTATGGGATTTTTAGTCTATACCATCACTTCACTCTTTATTTTTTTTTTCTTTCTTTTCCTTAACATTTTCCTTTTTCTTTGATCATTCTTTCTTCTTTTCACCCTCTTTTTTCTCTTTTTCGTGGATTTTCATTCTTTTCTGTTCAACTCTTTAAATTCAAATTCATTCATCCCTTTGGTTGAGTTTTCGCACTACAATTCCTTCTCTTTTATGATCACTCATATTCAGCTCTTAGGAACAACCAAGGTGTGGTAGATTTTTATCATTTTGCACTGGCTTGGTCAAATGTGTGGCATAGAACCAAATTTACAATTAAAGCTCAATCACGGCACTAGGGATAAACTTTTAACAAGAAAAAGGCTAAGGCTCAAAGTAATTCAAGGATGACCTAAGATCATTTCTAGATAGGCATAGGAGAGCATATTGCATTTCAAGACAAAGTCAATCAACTACCCAAATGCATCTAACTAAAACAAGCATAATAAGATTATTGAACAAATTTGAAATTTGAAAAATTGTTCCTTGAGTAAATGTAAGTTCCCTCCAACAAGGATTGACACTAAAGCTCTCATGGGTCCTTACACATCTCCACTATTCATGTCAAGCACTAATTACCATTTTACCTTTTTTTATAAAAGTTCAAATTTTTCTAGATTTTATAGTACTAGTACTTAGACTTACGGGTACCAGTATCTAGATTCCAGTTGGCTTAGGTACCGATACCAAGGCTTCAGGTATCTATACCCCGATGGACAGTGGGCTTAGGTACCAGTAGCACGATATATAGGTCCCGGTACCTAGCAAACAATAAGCTCAGTTACCGGTACCAAGTTCACTATGGTACCGGTCTTGGCAAAAGGAAGGAACCTAGCAAACAGAAGGCTCAGGTACAGGTACCAAGAGTAAGAGATACCAATACCTCTTCCAAAATTTTTAAAATTTAAATACAACTTTGCCAAGCCCTCAAACCTTGAGCCCTCTTATTTATATGATGTAATTGGTTAAATATTAAGTGCTAATTGATGGGATTAGACCTTGGAATGGTCAAACGATTAAAGAATAACAGGTTATGTGTTGGGTAGTGCTCCGGTACAAAGGAGACTCTGCCCAAACTCCGTTATGGTTACTATCCTAGTAAATGGGATATAATGACGTGGTGTTGCGTTACACAACATACACAAGTACTTCCGCCAGTTGATAGGTGATCAACGGATTGAAAAAGTACCCCCGAATTTTGGGGCGTCATAGTTGAAGCCCTCCCACTGCCACCATGCAAGTTGATGGTTGTGAAGCAATGGTTGAACTGAAATCCCCAATGACATGTTTGAGAATTGAGATCGAATCAGCAACGAGGATCTCAAAAAGCTTGAATGTAATATTCAATACCTTGACACCCAATAAGTCCGAATAATTTCAAATTGTGAAACTTCAAATGAGGCACGGGATATACTTGTGCTTTCACACGAAGGAACTACAATGGTCAAGATGTCCCGTCTTTAAAGGTACACCTCATAATTTGAGATGTTAAGGATGCAAGAGGACGAAGCGTTTGGTGATTTTTATGCCAAGTTATGTGATATTTTTTATTCTTTCTTTGCATTAGGTATTAAGATCTACAATGCCGCCATCAATGGAAAATCTTGAGATCTCTATTAGAGAGATTTCTTGGAAAGGTGACCTCGCTTGAGATAAGTGTCAACATGGCCACAATATCGGTCAAAGATCTAGTAAGGTTAATTTTGACTTTCGAGATGAACCTTTTTTCACCCAAGAAAGTGAAGGGTGTTGCTTTAAATTTAAAAATTAAAGAAGGGGGTAAATCCAAGTGACCCCATTTGGGAGACAATGGCATAGCCTATCTTGCAAGAAAATTCAATAAATATTTGAAGGCTTGTGGTGTCAAGTCTCTGAGGTCAAAAGGAAATCCAAATAGAACCAAGTCTCCTAGAAAGGGAAAAGAGAGTGGGGGCAAACATTCTTGACATGAAGTTGAGAAGAATGGGTAAGTTCTCTAATGTTATGAGTGTCATGGGTTTGGACGTATAGCTGTGAAATGTCCAAATGATAAGAAGAAGGACACACCCAAGGAGAGGATAAGAGACTTAAAGGCTAAGGTGAGTGAAAGCAAAAATCACAACAAGTGTTGACTCCTCTTCTTCAAGTGATGAAGATAGTTTCACAGCCTTTGTAGGTTCACACTCTTGTCCCCTCCCCCACAAGAAACTTCCATGAATAAAGATAAGGAAGTTGAGTCAAGTCCCACTACGAATTAAGATGACTTAGTTATAGAAGTCTCAACTAGTGAGGATGGGATTAAGTGTTAAGGACCTCCAAAATGCTTAGAGTGCGTTATACAAGGAGTGTCTAAAACAAGGAAATAAATTGTTGTTATTGAGCACGAGGCTAAAAAGTAGTGAAGATGAGAAGAAGGAACTTCATGTGGACTTAGTTAAGTCCAAAGCATATATTGTTGGGCTTGAGGAGGAGAAAAAAGTCCCTCCATGAAAAGGTGAGTTTCCTTGAGAGAGAGCACAAAGGGCTTTTAAAGTCTAAGAAGGGTCTTGATTTTAAACTCGTCAAGCTTGATAGGGACCTTTACAAATCACAAGAGCTCTCAAAAAGACTTTCAAATCACGTAAAAACTTGATAAAATATTGGCAATAGGGAAGAGTGTGAGTAACAAGAGAGGCCTTGGCTATGAAAATGAAAACACCAGCCCCACTACCTCCAAGACTGTGTTTGTGAAGGGTAATCCCAATACTCCATAGTGAGATCTAAACAAGAATCTCATAGTATTTTATTTAATGTTGGCGATTGAAGTGTGATTTGTTAAAATTAACTATAGGATAAAATTTGTAATTATTAAGAACATGGGAAAAAAGTATGAATCCAGATAACAATTTTTAAGGTCTAATTATTAAATTGGCAAAGTGAGGAGTGTGATTAGTTAAAGGGTGGTAATTAAGTGTAGAATATGAGTATAAGGGGGAAATAGGAGGGTTAATGGGTATTTATCCAAGGGGATGAGTCCTTCAACACACATGTCACACCTAAAAGCTTTCTAGCCAAATATTCTTGGTGGAAGACTTAGGCTGCTGGAGCTTCCTCTTGTTTTGTCTAGCTTGGGAAAAGAGTTGAAGAACTTTGGAGGAGCACTTTAATTTCGGGTGGTGAATCTGGCATAAAGTTAGAAGAGGTCCTACTCTTGGAACAATGCAATCTCTTCCTTTCTGTAAACTCCATAACCTCCTCAAATCTCCATAATCTTAGTTGAGTTCAGGCTCTTGGGGTGCCTTGCCAAGAATTGAAACTTCAAGGTTTTAAAGTTTGTTCCACTTGGAAATTTTGGCAAAGCTTCGGCAGAGAAGAACTTCTTGTGGGTAATCCTTTATACTTTAAATTAGAAATTTTTTTGAGCTCTTATGTTCTAAGGTATGAGTTATTAAATGTTTAAAAGGGATGGAGAGTGGAAAAAATGGTACAAGGAAAGGTTGGAAACCATTTTCGTGGCATCAGTTCAGGGAAGAACCAGTACATCACAGTATTGTACTGACACAAAGGCTCTCTACCCTGTGAATAACCGGTACAATAGTTGTACCGATACAACTTGTACTGATACAACCTTGTTGAATTTTCCATGTTTGGCCGCAATCTCTTCGATGCCTTGTTCTCTCATTCTTTAAACTTCAAAAGCCATCCAATATAGTTCAAAACAACTCCTTTTGAGTCGGGTAGTTAGCAAGCAACGACTTCAATTGTTTATGTCACATCACTTGGGAAAGGTTTTGGGAAATGTGTCAATTCCAAAATGCATACATGTGTCAAAAACATAAATGTTTATAGAAGGAATATTCATATGAAATTGTTATGATATATGGTAGGGGTGGAAGCACTGTTATCAGAACCGGACTGGACTGGTCGGTCAGACCGGTTCAACCGTGAATCAGGATTGGTTCAGTTCCTTAGTTGAACTGCTTAAAGAAGCGAACTGGCTAAAAACTGAAAAATCAACCGATTTTTAACAAAAATCGTGAACCGGAAATTTTATATAAATTGGATGCTTTACTGCCCATTTAAAAATTAAATTACATAAATAAATTAAATCAGTATCTTTTTGTATTTGGAGCTTCTTTTTTTTTTTTGCCCAAAATCAGTAAATCACAGAAGGCACCACCACCACCAGGCTCCAGCGACCAGGGACTCTTCGACTGCGATCAACCACTACTCCATCGACCAGGGATCTTCGACTGTGATCAGCCACTTCAATCAGCGACCAAGCGAGGTGACTAGCGATATCAGGCAATTGTGATCAGCAAACTCAAGCGACCGATGAGGAACTCCAACGACTTCGATCAATGCTTACTGCTTTTATCAGACTGTAAATTAAGGTAAAAACTTCCTTTCATTAGTTCATATCTTAGTAACAAAAACTAAAATCCACTATTTCAATTTGGGTAGTTGATTTCATTGGTTTTGAGTAAATATTAAATGGTCGGTGTTGCATATATGATTGTAAACAAAAATGGTCGGTGCTTCTATCACACTGGATTTCATTGGTTTTGATTTCATTAGTTTGAATATTTGCTTGTCACACAATTTAATAAAACTAAATGTTGAAACTGTGTTTGAGATTTGCAACTTATGTTTACTTTTAATTTGGATGATGTGTTCTTATGTAAACTTTTAACTTCAGTAGGGATTGTGGTTTGGGCTTTAGGATTTTTTTCTGTTATGTACTTGGATTGGAGCTTTAAAGTTCAACTCTGATATTTGGCATAGGTGTTTCTTTTACTTAACTTCATTAATTTTATGACAAATTGTATGTATTTTAGACATATTTTATATTTTTTAGCTAAATTATTATGTTTTATAATTATTATATATTTTTTTATTATATGACCAGTTGACCCACCGGTTGAACCAGTGAACCATTGACCCAATTCTTTAGCCGGTTCGATGACCGGTCCGGTTCTGATAACATTGGGTGGAATTGACGACGTCAATGTCCTATACACTTAAAGTTTTATCAGGGGACTAAATCTGAGTTAAAGTCGAATTCCAAGCAAGTGTGCTATTTCATATAATTGATTATAGCAAAGGATTGTTTATTTATTATTGATGCACAACTGTGAGGAATTTTGGTTGATTATGACATTATAAACATGTCAAATAACTCTATTGGTGAACATACATATATCGTCTTAATGACTTGTGATCGCATTGTGTTGTGCTAAATAACCTTAAAGGCAAATGAATAGCCCATGTGATGAATATGCCTTAAAGGTAAATTTTTAGCCTTAGTGCGGATATATATGATTGAATGCCATATATGATGGCTTATGAGTGGTTTTTCATTTTACTTTGATGAAATAATGTTGATATTGTGAAGTATGTATATATAATGGTTTCCTTTGGTGGTATTCTATTTATTATATTGCGATGGTGATAGCATGCAAAGTATATTTTCATCATTGTCCATTATATGGTTGTGTACATTCACTGAGCGTGTGGTGCTCACCCCTCCATAGTTTTGAATTTTTAGGTAGCCGAGTCAAGAGGAATGTTCACTGTTGGGTCTAGATAGTTAATGGGGAATAATTGGATCTCTGAGTCTTATGTAAACCATTTTGTGTACATGGGTGCCATGTATATATTTTTAAAAAATCAAGTCAAAGTTGGAAATTTGAGTAGATAGTGTGCAACGTGAATTATTTATTTGTATGAAAGCTATTATATGTTTATGCACCTTGCAAGTGTTTGTATTATGAGTTCATTATAATAATGTGTAGGTTAAAAGTTATGCTAAAGGAGTAGGGTCAACCCTACTGGAGTGGGCTATAAGTACTATCTTCAGGTGAGGTATGACATCCACCCCCACAAGTAAGCAAAGGTCTTAAAAAGACTAAGAATGGTAATGGTAAGCATGAAAAGAAGCCAGTTAAAAGGATTACCAAACCAAATCATTTGTGTGTTTTACTTGTGCAGAGCATGGTCACTATAGTGGACATTGCATTCATAATCAAGAAGTCTAAGATAAAAAGTTCATGCATCTAGCTAATCAATCTAAAGCCTTGAACAACGAAGTTGTAAATCTTTCCAAACATTTAGAAAGGGAAAATGTGTCCAAGCATAGTCGTGCACCATCTTCAAATGGACTACATGCTAGAGTGTCCAAAGCTTCTTGTACCCCTAAGATCAAAATTGATCTACATTCCTTCGAGGAGAAGAGAGCTAGTCCTCCACCCATTCCCCGACCTAACCTGACTTTTAAGAAAGGAAAACAAGTGTGGGTGATTAGAGAGGACTTTGAGAAACTCACCATCTCAACCAAGTTAAAGTCCCCTGAGTGCTTCTAACAAGATCATGGCTCCAAAAAAATAGGAGATGTGAGATACTACGAACCTAGGTGATCACACATGCATTGCATCAAACACCCTAGGGTCATACTTTGTTTGTACATATTTTGTTTCTTTCTTTGCTATTTTGTCATTTTTTTTTCTACAAAAAATTTTGAAATTTGAAAAACCAAAAATAAAAGAAATAGTAAAATCCAAAAAGAGTTTTAATGTCAAGTTTGACATTCATTTCTAGGATTTATGGTAATAGCTTTATTTTGATTTTCATTGTTTTGATGCATCTTCATGCATATTTTTTTCTTTGTAGATGTTTATCTTGAAAAATTCAAAATTATTAGAAAAGAAAATTTCAAAAAGGTTTTCTTCTATTTGTTTTTCTTTGTTTCATGATCATGGGAATGCATACTTTGGTTTACATTGTAATGATTTCATCCCTAAATATAAGTTGAAATGTGCATTGCTATGAGTCATATTATGGGATATAGAACTTAGTGGTATAAATCTTATTGCATGATTAATTAGCCAAAGATTATGTCATCTTAGCATGCTTGGATAGTGTTTACCTTTAAAAAATTCAAAAACTAAGGTCACGCGTGTCATTCATCTTCACACTTAGGAGTTTGATTAGTTTGAAATATTAATGATATTAAATGACTCTAAGTGTTGGTGATAGGTGAACACATGGTTAAACGTTAATTAAACCCCAATCACTTAAAAGATGTCAAAGGCCAATTGTGAGAAAAGTGCCCAATGTGGCCAAATCTAAAAAGGTGAGGCATAAATAAATGGCTAAAAATAATTACATTTGAATTGTGAGAGTACTTATGCTTGTTTGTAAATTTCTCATTTGTAAAGCTAATAGAACTCATGTTAACCATAATTAGAAGTATAAATTAAAAGTATGGAATTCATAATCATGTTGATTGAAGCTATAGAGTAGAAGGGATAAAAGAGAGGGTGCGTTGTCAAAAAAAAGAGGATATCTAGGTCATTCACTAACTGGTCATGTATTCAATTAGACAATGCATTAGGATTTCATGATGATCTTATTAATGATTTAATCTAATTGGAATTATTTTTGTATTTGAGGTTGATTTCACACACGATGTACTTGAATTATTCAAAGTTGAACAAAATTTGAATAGGCATGAGTGAAATTGAACCAAAAGAGGAAACATTGCTCTATGATG
The DNA here is from genome assembly GCA_963454935.2 of Ilex paraguariensis. Taxonomy (NCBI): domain Eukaryota; kingdom Viridiplantae; phylum Streptophyta; class Magnoliopsida; order Aquifoliales; family Aquifoliaceae; genus Ilex; species Ilex paraguariensis. Next base: position 19,545 of record CAUOFW020006473.1, read on the forward strand.
CATAAAATTGAGTTTAGTATCTTTGAATATGCCTTAGAGTAATGTATTGAGATGATAAATTTTGGATGGATCTATTAAAATGTGAATTTATGAAATTTTTATGATTATCTAAAATTTGAGCATTTAATGTTTAAAATTCAAAAATTCATCATTTGTGATCCAAATTCATTCATGCATTGCATTGAATCACGTTTGGAGTTTATGTGTGTGTGTGTGTGTGTGTATCATGCATGTTGAGGTTTGAAGGATAGGCTAAATGAGTGAATGTTGGAACGGGATTGGTCCAATAAGGATCTAAGGCTAATCTGTCAATATTTCAGGAATCGCTCAATCAGTCGTTTCACTACTCGAGCAACCTCGAGGGAGTTGGCAGCCAGGTTTACAAAAGTGAGTTTTAAAAGACTTCTTGTATTCTAAAATCACTCATTCACATCCTAAAGCTCCAAAAACTCTAACCCTTGGTTTCTAAAATCTCACAAATACATTCTTTAGAGATCTACACTTGATTCTTCATTCTTCCACAAGTCCACATCTGTGAGACCTAGATTCTTAAAGTGAGTGTTGAGATGGCACTGCGAAGAGAGAAACGACCTTGGGTTGAGGATGTCTATGAGGAAATCAAGGAGAACGTCAACAAAGCTACTCAAGTCATGACACTAGAGTTCGTAGAAAGATTCAAATGGGAATTCTCTTGTAGGCTAGTGTGGATCGAATGAGGAATAACCGCCACAAAGGTAACTAGTTCTATTTGTTACTAATCTGACAAAATATGGATGGACTTAGATGTTCAATGACCCCATGACATCGAATGATAGCATTGTCAGGGAATTCTATGCTCATATTTCAATTAATGGACCCAATCCTCATATTGACACCTTGTCATCTATATTAGAGGTATCAAGTTTAGCTTTTCTACAGACCCCATTGCTATCACACTGAATCTACCTAGGGTTGAGAATGATTACCTTAGTGCAGAACTTGTTGTCTTATTACCTCCTCTTTATATAGTTGCTTCTAAGTTATATGGTATTGATCATCCAGAACACTAGTTCACTCAAAAAATCTTTCAAAAATCATTGACCTTATAGTAGAAGATCTTAATCTCATAGAAAACTACAATATTGACTTGAATACCTATGTTTTTGACTTCCTAGTTCCTAAAGCTCATATGTTTTCTGTCATAGGTAAAGGGTTTGGTCTTGATCTACCTATATTTATTTTTGGGTGTATTTGTAGAGCCTTTTTAAAGTGATGAGGGTCAAATATATTGCCTTTTCCCATGATTACTCATATTTGTCAAGGGAAGGGTGTTGCAGTTCTAACTAGTGACTACTTATAGAACCATATGAGGCCTTTGAACAAGATTTCTATGGAATTAAGCAAGGCCCGGGTTCACAATGTTGAGGAGAGAGAAGAAGCTCTAGGAGATCCAGTAGTTCATCCTGAGACTGGTACATGTAGGACACCATCACCACATATGAGCCCAATTTTGTTATCATTGTTGCCCAATTTACATCGATTGTTGATATACTTATGGGGATGCAACAACGCATGGAGGAACATTGTAGTCTTACTTCTGTTAGGCTAGATGCATTGGATGGTTGGATCATGAGCATGGGGTTAGCTCAGCAAGGTTTGTTTGGATCTCTTACCATGAGAGTTGGTCATTTACGCAGATTGATCAAGGGTAAGTAGATTAATGGAGAGCCAGTGCCAAGTGAGAGCATTATAGTCTTACTTCTGCTAGGCTAGATGCGTTGGATGGTCAGATCATAAGCATGGAGTTAGCTCAGTAGGCTTTGTTGGATCTTTTACTAGGAAGTTGGTCATCTACACAGATTGATTAATGGTAAGTAGATCGTTGGAGAGCCAGTGCCATATGAGACAGATTTTGATACTGAGCTACCTCGTCATAATAGTGGACATGGTGGAGATGCATCCATTTGAGTAGTTGCTTTTGGAGGCTTAGTATAGGTCATATGTGAGCTTGAGAGTGTTTTGGTATTCATTCATGAATTGTACTAAAAAACTCTTTATTTTTCTTATTGACTTCTAATTTTTGTTGATTTTTATTTGTTTAGCTTATTTTTTGTTTGTTGTGACATACTCTTGGTCCTACTCTTCAATGTTTATCATATTTGACTTTGAGTTGTATACCTCATTTATCCCTTGCTTAGTTTCCTTGCATGATTTGGCTAGTTGATGTGCATTCATACCTTCTTGTTATACTATGATTCTATATCAGGATTTTTATAGGTCATCATTGGATTGACATTTATAGCACATAAGATAAGGATATGTTGGGCAACTTGATTATGTATCATGCTTGTTGCATGTTGTCATTGGGTTGACATTTGTGACAAAAAGGGGGAGAATATTTTAGGCACATATGGGAGAAATCAAAGAGATTTACTTTTGACTAGATTAGATATGTTGCACGTGAACATAGAAAGGGCAAGTTTGTTCAAATACTTAGGGGGTAAATCTACAAACTTGGAATGAAGTCACATATTTTTCTTTGTTTCTTTTTACACTTGTTGTTTTACTTGTGAACACCAACTAAGGGGGAGAACTTGATGTGTTTTATATTGATAGATCAATTGGTTCTCAAGCATATTGGGCAAGTTAGTTCCTAACATGTTACATATTTGCACTTGCATGATGTTTACATACATATACCCTATGCTTATCTTGGTGCTTTCCAAACCTGTAATTATGTTATATATTTCTCTAACATATGATGTTTTTAACAAGGTTTTGGTTTGAGTGGCGATGTGCAAGACTACAATCTTCATGCTTCATCTAAAAAAGTAGTCTTATACTAGATAGCAATTTAGGGCATGTGCATGAGTGTTGATATTGTGTATTTTGTCACGAAATTACCAAAGGGAAAGATTATTAGATCGTATGTGTAACTGACAAATTTCATGGAGTCCATTATAAATCTCAACCTATTACATTGTCACGATGCTATCAAGTTCAAGATTCAAAAACGTCATTGAATGGAGGAGATCAAGCATCAAAGCAACATCATTTAACTTATGTATGCACTTTTGTGCTTAGGACTAGGTAACAATCTAGACACCTAAGATGAACCGAACTCTTAGTTATTTTTAACTTAGGTTGATTAGGATGAAAATAGAATTAGAAGTAATCCGTCTATGAATCCTAGTTGATTTTAAAAGAAAATATTTTCAAAACCATTTATGATTTTTGAAAACATAGTTTAAGTCATAATTGGACCCATCTTTGAGCAACACCCTTTAGTGCTCAAGTGGATAAATTTTTGCATGGTTTTATACTTAAAAACCTGTGGGGATTGATCTATGCTCACTAGCCTTCACTACAGCGGTCTCTTTATGACTTAGGAAAGGAAAAAGGAAAAAGACACAGAAGGCAGCACAAGGCTCGCTCTATGAGCTCACTCAAGCAGTGTTCATGGTCGCTCAAGCAGTGCTTGCCTTAGTCGGAATTGAAACATGATTTTCATTCCAACGACAACCACCCTCTAGGTAAAATGTCTATTGTTCCACATGTATAATCATGAGGGAAGAACAACAAACTCGGTATGTCAAATAGGTAAAACACATTCAACTAAACATCAATCGTTCTAAGTACATTCATGAGAATGTGATGAAATTCATACATGAATTAAGGTGAAATTTATGGGATTATTTTTATGGAAAAAATCATTAGGGGAAATATATATGAGGGATATGAACTGGGGCAAATTGAAATTACCTGGGTACATCTGGTCTGTGTGTTTTCGCCATGTGTACATGTATGTTATCTGTGTGGGTGTGTGAGTGTCTGTGTGGGTGTGTGATATGTGTGGGTGTGTGAATCTGTGTGGTATATATGTGGGTGTGTCTGCATCTATTGTGTGTGTTGTGTGTTTGTGATGTGGATGTGTGTGTTTTGTGTGTGTTTGTAACGTGTGTGTGTGTGTGTAAAAGGGTTGCAGGAAATGGAAAATGGAGAAAAGAATAAAGAGAGACCTTAGAGAGATTTACTATTATTGGAGGTCATTGGATCGGAGAAGATAGATGGACGGTTGAGAGTGAGGGTTGACTTGATCCAAAATGTGTACACCCAAGTACAGGAGATCAAGCTTTAGTAATAATCCGATGAAGTCCAGAGTTGAATCCATAGGGAACTATTGTTGGTGTTTCAAAGTAAGTAGTGACAGAGACCAAGTAACTGGAACTCTTGAGATTTGAAGTTATGAGATTCCGTGGATAGAATATAAGCTTCTTTCCAAATGGTTTTCTAGACAAAATATAATAAATTATCAAATGTAACGGTCACCTTTTAGCTCGAGGATCTGAACATGCATTTAATCACCCCGATTTTATTATACTTGTGTTTAATAACTC
>CAUOFW020006474.1:0-23920 GCA_963454935.2 Ilex paraguariensis
GTCAGTCTTTGAGTGAGAGAGAGAGAGAGGAAGGAGAACAACTGAAGTGTGTATTGTCGTAAAGAGTTTGTGATTGCATACCCGCTTTGCCTTTTGCAAGGAGTATTTATACCTTAAAAGCTCATGATTGCTGTCAGTGTTGTCAGTAGGTGATCATTAGGCACAGGTAGCGTGTGCATTGATTCTGATGAGGAATGTCTTCTCTAATTAACTGCTCGGGGTCCCGAGCATCAATGCTGGTCATCGGGATGCCGACGGTACAATGTGCTCCTCTCGGGGAGGATGCAATAAATGCTCTGTAATAGGAGCATTTATTGCCTTTCATTTCCGAGCCTTACCGCATTGAATGCGGTCTCATCAAGGGAATGGTGCAATTAATTGTTTGCTTTCCCAAGTCGCGTGTCAGCAACGCATGCGGTTTGTCTGTCTTTGATGTGATATCATATGCCACGCGTCCATCCCCTATTGGCTGTGACCTCTGTATTCCAGTACGTTCTGACATTACTTGTGTAAGACGAGGTCATGATGAATAGCCTAGACTAGCCTAGGCTAATGACCTGTACGTCAATAGCTTATCCTGGAGTAGAGGAAGCGTCCAGGATGGGGTGTCTCTCGCACCGAGGAAAGGCTCATCTCGGGGACCGAGGGAGGTATGCCGACCGAGGTACATATCAGACCGAGGCCACGTGTCGTTTGTAAAATATACTGAATGTATGATCCTATATGACGGTACCTGGGCGGGGGCGAGGACTTCGTGCGCCGATGGTGCTTGATCTTAGCAAGTGTTTTAGTAAAACCGAGGACACGTGTCTTCATCATAGGGTATTTCAGAAAAGTCCCATCAACTGCCCCCCAGCCTTCGATCTTCTGACACCGAGGACACGCGTCGTAAGGAGACGAAGGGTTTCCCAACAACCACCAGTACTTCATTATTGTCTCGAGCCGCTTTCCCCGGCTTGGGATGTCGTGCGCATTAAATGCGCCGTTTCGTTTTTCGCGCCCAATGATGAAAATTGCCTCTATATAAAGGGGGCTCCTCTTCCGTTTTCATCGTTTTGCCATTTCGAACTTCCTTAAGAGAGCTTCTTCTTGAATCTTCGCCGGAGTTTTGTTTCTTCTTCCATCGTCGACTGCCCATTCTTCCTTAAGATCTTAAAGCCAGCAGACCCACGTTGATTCTGAACTTTCTGGAGGGAGTCGCTTTAAGGTTTCCCAGAAAAAAACTCCGTTTTGACATTCGGGTGAGTTTCAGAATCCCCTTTCTTTTCTTCCTCCTAGCTTTTTGTTTTCCGATTGACTGGAGGTGTCATCCGGTTGATACATAGCGATTTAACCCTCGGGAAACTTCCTCAGGGATTTTCAAGAACAAATACCCTCTTCTTTCTTACTTTTTTAGAGATGCCTCGTCGTCGCCCTGCTCCCGAGAATCCTCAGGCTGGTCCTTCGGGGTCGGGGAAATATAAGTAAAGGGTGATGAGCAGATCAATAGGTTTAAGGTCAATACGGCATTCCCCCGTGCGTAGATAGAGGATTTTGACCCGGTGTTGCACTTTCTACCCTCGGGGCCGAGGATGCCATGCCCTTTTATACTAAGGCCATAATAGAGGGTGGAATTAGGTTTCCCTTACCCCCTTTGCTTCTTCAGTTCCTTTCTCACTTCCGCCTCTTCCCCGGGCAATGTTGCCTTAATGTCTTCCGAATAATCATGGGGTCTTAGAGCTCAATAGGCGCCTCGGGGTAAATATTGGGCTCAACGATCTCCTTTTTTGCTATTCCCTCCTGAGAGTCATGCCTCACCAACACTTCTACCTCAAAGCCAGGGACCCCTCCATGTACCTTGTAACCCATCTTCCCGACTCGGACAAGGGGTACAAGGATGATATCCTTATCTTCAAGGGATCTTGGCAGAGAGGTGTTGGTCCCGAGTATAATGACTTGTTATGCCCTCTGGAATGGAGAACGACAAGTACGTCGGTTCCCTTGGGTTTTTATTTCTTTCTCCAGACTTCCTATGTTCATGACAACTTTTTTTGTTGTGCAGATATTCCTGCTCGGGAAACAGCTCCTCCCCCTCGGTCGCTGGTGAACTTTGCCGACCTAATCACGGTTTGGAGATTCACGGGTGACCGGGTTTGGCCGGCTGCCCACATCCTGCTGAATTATACCCCGGGGTATAAGAAATTTTCTCAGCTTCCTCAGCCTTTTGATCCTTCGCGGTGGTCTGAACTCTTCGATCAGGCGGCGAGGTTAGAGGTTGAGGAAAACTTGGAGGAAGACCCGGATCGGGCTTCGGAGGCAGAGGTAGAGGGAGTTGCTGAAGAGCTCGGGGTCAGAGAGGACGTTGTTCCTTCGGACGCCGAGGTGGGGACTTCGGGAGGAGACTTGTGGCCAGACTTTCAAGTTCTTCAATCTCTAGACGCCGAGGACGCCCTTGAGGTCGCGATGTCCAGCACTCCTCGCATCGACCTGGGTTCTTGAGGCAGAGGCAAGCCCTTGCTGCCGGGAGGGGTCGAGGAACGACCGGCGGCACCCCCTCTGCAGGGACCAGTTCCACCCCATCCTCAAGGGTCCTCGGTCGGGGTCAGGTGCGAGACCGGGATCCTCAAGTGGAGGAGGAGAGAAGGGTCAAACATCGGCATGATGGCCTCGGCCGAGGATCCAGGGCACCTCCCGCTCAGCAGCAAAGCGGGAGAGGCCGTGGGTTACCCCCTGCTCCTCCACAACAGCAGCAGCAGCAACAGCAACGACAACAGCAACAACAGCAGCAGCAGGCCTCCCCTTCCCTTCCGCCGACAGTGGAAGCCGCGGAGTGGAATCCCCGAGCCACTGATCACATGAACCGAGTGATCAGGGTCGATGATTCCATTTTGTTGGATCCTCATGTCGCCCATGCAGTGAGTGAGACACTGCATTTCGAGGCTGAAATGGCGGCTCATAGGGGGCGTTCAACGAACGTGTTGTTCCGCTCCATCATCCAAAATTCCCTGGTGGTAAGTTCCTTTTCTTTGGTTTCTTCTCTCTTGCTTTCCATTTTTGTGATAACACTTTTTTCCCTCCTTTGCAGGCTACCCAGCAGATCTCCATAATAGCTGCTCGGTACCATGGGTCCAGGATGGACCTCCAGCGGGCCCGAGAGCAGAAGGAGGAGGCGGAGGCGGCCCTCTCCCGAGCAATGGAGGATGTGGCTGCCAGGGACTCTACCTTGGCGGGGCAGGCTGCTCAAATCGAGCAACTCCTCAAGGACGCCGAGTCGGCAAAGGTTGGCGCTGAAAAGCTAAGTGCTGCCCTTGCCGATGCTGAGGGGAGGATTACCGAGCAGACGCGGCGGCTCTCTGCTGCGGAGGAGAGGGCGGTAGGCTCGGAGGAAAGCTGTCTGGCTCTCACCCAGGAGCTGGACAGGATCAGGGCCGAGGCGCTGAACAGAAAATCGGAGGAGCAACTCCTGGAAGAGTTTGCCGATGATGTGCTCCCCGCTCTTGAGGAAAACAGCAAAGAGTTCTTCAAGAAATGGTGGGACGAGGCGCTCCACTCTGCTGGAGTCCCATCAGACTCCCCGCTCTTCCAAATGCACAAGTATGTGCCCTCGACAGAGATGGCACAGGCAGAAGCACAGGTTGCTGCCGAGGATGAAGTCCCAACGCCGGTGCAAATCTCGGCGGATCCTCCCGAGGCGGTGATAGTGGACTTATCCGAGGACGCTCCGCCGGACCATGCTCCTGAACCCCAAGTTGCCCAAGCTATTCCTGTTGCCGAAGTACTTCTCCTGCCTGCTCCAGAAGCTTCTCAACCATTTATCGCTGACTCGCCCTCGGCTGAAGTTCTGGAGATGCCTGGAGCCAGATGAAAATCCTTTTTTTTTTGATTGTATCTCTTTGTATTTTCTTTTGTAGCCTTTGGGGACGCAAAGCCCCTTCTTCTTGAAATAAATCATGAATATTTCTTTCCTTTCTCTGTGTACAGTAATGTTTGGCTCTCTTTTCTCTTTTTTTTTTTTTGAACTGTCTTCGGGGCTGCTCGCCCATTCTAGAGCCAAGCTCTTGTGTCCGCTTCGGGGACTGGAGTCCTTGAACTCTGTCCCCAAGGCCTTGCCCTTCCTGGAGGCTTGCTCCTGTATTTGCTTCGGGGATAGAAGTCCTTGAACTCTGTCCCCAGGGCCTTACCCTTGTAGGAGGCTTGCTCCTGTGTTTGCTTCGGGGGCAGGAGTCCTTGAACTCTGTCCCCAGGGCCTTACCCTTGCAGGAGGCTTGCTCCTGTGTTTGCTTCGGGACAAGAGTCATTGAACTCTGTCCCCAGGGCCTTGCCCTTGCAGAAGGCTTGCTCCTGTGTTTGCTTCGAGGACAAGAGTCATTGAACTCTGTCCCCAGGGCCTTGCCCTTGCAGGAGGCTTGCTCCTGTGTTTGCTTCGGGGACGAGAGTCCTTGAACTCTGTCCCCAGGGCCTTGCCCTTGCAGGAGGCTTGCTCCTGTGTTTGCTTCGGGGACGAGAGTCCTTGAACTCTGTCCCCAGGGCCTTACCCTTGCAGGAGGCTTGCTCCTGTGTTTGCTTCGGGGACGAGAGTCCTTGAACTCTGTCCCCAGGGCCTTGCCCTTGCAGGAGGCTTGCTCCTGTGTTTGCTTCGGGGACAAGAGTCCTTGAACTCTGTCCCCAGGGGCTTGCCCTTGCAGGAGGCTTGCTCCTGTGTTTGCTTCGGGGACGAGAGTCCTTGAACTCTGTCCCCAGGGCCTTGCCCTTGCAGGAGGCTTGCTCCTGTGTTTGCTTCGGGGATGAGAGTCCTTGAACTCTGTCCCCAAGGCCTTGCCCTTTATCTTTGTCGTTTGCAAGCATTTGAGGGAGAGAATACTTCAAAAGTAATACTTCTTTAGATTCATAACATTCCATGGTCGTATTACAAGTTTTCCATCCATGTCTTCTAATCTGTACGACCCGGCGCCCCCGATTGATATTACTTTGTAAGGCCCTTCCCAGTTAGGTCCCATTTTTCCCTCTGTTGGATCGCGGGTATTGGCCGTTACCCTTCTGAGGACCAGATCGCCTATTCTGAATTCTCGAGCCTTGACCCTTCTGTTGTATAGTTGGGAGATCTTCTCTTGATACTTAGTTATCCTCAGGGCGGCTTCCTCCCTTCTTTCTTCCACTAGGTCCAGATCCAATCCTAGTCGACGGTCATTCCCCCCTTCGTCGAAAGCTTGGGTCCTTTTGGTCGGGAGCCCTACTTCAAGGGGTATGATCGCCTCCATCCCGTATGCCAGGGAGTATGGGGTTTCCCCTATCGAGGACCGAGGGGTGGTCTTGTACACCCACAAAATGTTTAATAGTTCTTCCGCCCATTTTCCCTTGGCTTTCTCCAACCTCTTCTTGATCCCATTGACAATTGTCTTGTTGGAGGCCTTTGCCTGGCCGTTGGCTTGAGGATAGGCAGGGGTGGAGTAGAAATTACGGATCCCGAGTTGCTCGCAGAAAGACTTGAAGCGCCCGCCAGTGAACTGAGTCCCGTTATCCGACACCAGTGCCCGAGGAATCCCAAACCTGATGATTATGTTCTCCCAGATGAACTTTTTGGCGTCTATGTCTCGGATATGAGTCAACGGCTCCGCCTCTACCCACTTGGTGAAGTAATCTGTGGCCACAATGAGGAACTTTCTATTTCCCGGAGCCTTAGGCAGGGGTCCAACCAAATCGAGCCCCCACTGGGCGAATTGCCAAGGGCTGGTCAGGGGGTGTAAGTCCCCCGCGGGTTGCCTGATTGCAGGGGAGAACTTCTGACACTGGTCGTATTTTTGGACGTATGCGCGCGCATCCTTTGCATTCGCGGCCACCAATATCCCTGAGACATAATGCGGTGGGCCATTGATCGCCCCCCAGAGTGCCCCCCGCATATTCCCTCATACACCTCATAGAGAAGGTCTTGTACTCGGTCCTCTTTGACGCATAGCAAGTAAGGCCCTGAGAAAGATCTCCGATACAGTTTCTGATCCGGAGATACCCAAAATCTTGGAGCTTTGAGTTTTATCTTTCTTGCTTCTTTTGAACATTCCGGGAGATCTCCTGTTGTCAGAAACCTGAGAAAGGGATCAATCCAACTGGGCGGCCTGTGTGCGTCCTGGATGACCATTGCCTCGGGAGCATGGTCTATGCAGGATGTGGGAAGATATTCAATGGTGATCCTGCGCGACTGGGAGGAGTCCACCGCCGAGGCTAGACAAGCCAGGGCGTCGGCATGTGTGTTCTTGTCGCGGGACACTTGCTTGATTTCAAACCGCCCGAACCTTTGGATTATGGTCGTCGCCTGGTGATGGTACGCCTTCATCTTAGGGTCCCTCGTTTCGAACTCTCCGTTGACTTGATTAACTACCAGCATGGAATCACAATGCACGATTAAATCAGTAACTCCAGTCGCCTCAGCTAACCGAAGTCCTGCGATGAGTGCCTCATATTCCGCTTCATTATTCGAAGCCTTGAATCCCAGCCGAACGGCCTGCTTCGCAATAATCCAATCTGGAGAGATCAGCAAGACACCGATTCTGGACCCCTTACTATTTGACGAACCGTCCACACACAAAGCCATGGCGATCCTTCATAGTTCGTCGGAGACGCTAAGTCGGGAGGAGGCGGTCCTTCTAGAACGGGATGCTCCCCCGAAAACTCAGCTATGAAGTTCGCCAATATCTGACCTTTTATCGCAGTTCGGGGTTTGAAATGAATGTCGTGCTCCCCCAACTCCACTGCCCACTTGGAAATTCTTCCGGAGAGTTCCGCTTTCCTCAAGATTGCTTTCAGGGGCTGATCGGTCAGGACAGTGATTGGGTGCGCTTGAAAATAATGCCGCAGTTTTCTTGCGGTGGTGACCAAGGATAGGGCCAGTTTCTCGAGGGGTAGATATCTCGTCTCTGCATCCAGGAGCGCCTTGCTTATATAGTAAATCGGTTTCTGGCGGTGCTCATGCTCGCGGATAAGTACCCCGCTTACCGCAAACTCAGAAACTGCCAAGTACAGGAACAACATCTCCCCCTGGATGGGGACTGACAGAGTTGGAGAGTCCTTAGGTATTCTTTGATCCCAGCCAGGGCGTCCTCGCACCCCTGGCTCCACATATTCTTCCCAGCACTCTTGATTGCTCCAAAGAAGGGTTTGCATTTATCCGAGGAGCGTGAGACGAAACGGTTAAGTGCAGCCAGCATCCCTGTGAGTTTCTGGACTTCTCGGACAGTGCGAGGGCTTCAGATGTCTAGGATTGCTTTAATCTGATCCGGGTTGGCTTCGATTCCTCGCTGACTAACCAAATATCCGAGGAATTTACCTGACTCCACTTCGAAGACGCACTTCGCCGCATTCAGTTTCAGCCCATACTCCCTGAGGGTGGAGAAGGTATCCGCCAAGTCTGTCAGATGATCACAACTCCGTTTGCTCTTCACCAGCATATCGTCTATGTAGACCTCCATGGTGTTGCCGATCTGCTTTTTGAACATCCGATTCATCAGCCTTTGGTATGTTGCCCCGGCGTTCTTCAGTCCAAACGGCATCACTTTGTAACAATAAACTCCCTTCGGAGTGATAAATGTCATTTTTTCCTGATCCGGGGATAAAGAGGGATCTGATGATATCCTGCTCGGGCATCCAGGAAGTTCATTCGTTCATATCCGGCTGTGGCATCTACCAGCTGGTCCACCTTTGGCAGGGGGTAGTCATCCTTGGGACATGCCTTGTTCAGATCTGTAAAGTCTACGCAGACACGCCATTTCCCCCCTTTCTTCTTTGCGCATACCGTATTGGACAGCATTCTGGGAACTGTATCTCTTGAATTGCGTCGGCCTTCAAGAGTTTCTCGATTTCGTCGTTGACCGCGTTGGTGTGATGCGGGGCCATGCGTCGTGGCCTCTGTTTAACTGGCTTATGCGACGGGTCAACATGCAGCCTGTGAGTGATTATCTCGGGTCTATTCCCGTCATTTCCATCTTGTTCCAGGCGAACACGTCTGTATTTCCCCTTAAGAACTCGATCATCTCCTTCTGTTCGGCTGTAGGCATCGAGGTCCCCACTAAAAATACCTTTCTTCTTCTCCCTCTACCAAGGGCACCTTCCGGAGGTCTTCTACCGACCGCTTCAGTTGGGTCTATCCGGGGGTCATCCATTCCTGGACGCCCGGACTGTAATTGCTATTTCTCCATAATCTCTTCCGGTGCTCGCCCCTTCTCCTGGCTGGACGCCCCGGCTCGAACGGCTGAATAAAAACAGTTCTTCGCGGACGCTTGGTCCCCCCGAATCTCCATGATACCCTCTGGCGTGACGAATTTTAACTTCTGGTGGAAAGTGGAGTGCACCGTCTCTCAACGCATGCAGCCATGTTCGCCCCATAATCACGTTGTAGGGAGAGTCTGTATCGATCACCACAAACTCGGTGTCGATGATAAAGGGACCAGTGGCAACTGGCAAAGTGATTTTCCCCACGACCAAGGCGAATGAGCCGTTGAACCCGATGAGGGGTGTCCTGACTTTGGTGAGGTCTTTGGGGCCAAGACCCATCCGTTTCAGAGTTTCGAAGTACATCACCTCCGAGGAGCTTCCTGAGTCTATCAAAATCCTCTTGACATCGAATTTCCCTATCTTCAGGGTCAAGACAAGGGCGTCGTTATGAGGAATCACCACGCCTGTCAAATCCGCGTCGGAGAACGTAATGCCAAGCTCACCCATCCTGGGCCTTTTACTTGATGGCCCTACATCACCCTCGGCTACCTTCCTTGTAAAAGCCACCCTCTTGAGGTCGGACTCAAGTTCCTTGGACGTGGGGCGCTCCAGGGGACAAATATGGATGACATCTATGATGTTGTTCGGCTCCTCGGTCGGGGCAAGGGCTCGTCTCTCTTCTGGCCTGGGCTCTATGTACTCTTTCAAATGTCCGTCTCGGACCAAGCTTTCCAAGAATGATTTGAACACCCTACAGCTTTCGGTGCGATGGCCGAAATCCCGGTGATAGGAACACCTAACCTTTTGATCACGGGTGGAGGGGTCCCCCTGCATCCTGGGCGGCCATTTGAAGAATGGTTCATGCTTGATTTTATGGAGCAACTTGAAGATGGGTTCCTTGAAAACAGTGTGAACTCCTCTGGACGAACCCCCTGGATGGGGTAGCAATCCCTTTCGGGGAATATCTTCGCGCTCCTTCTCCTTTCTCTTGGACTGGAGGGCTCGACCTTTGTTGCTTCCCATCTCGTCCTCAATCCTCGAGTACTTGTGTATCCGGGCCATCAGTTCCCCCATATCCGAGGGAGTCTTCTTGGTCAGGGATTGGTACAGGTACGTGTCCCTCGCCAAGCCGAGCCGGAAAGATGCCGCCACCATGACTTCCGAGCAGCCTTCTACCTCATTGACCTCTTCCCAGTATCGGATGGCGTACTGGCGAAGAGTCTCGGATTCCCTCCGTCTGAGGGTCAACAATGATCCAATGTCTTTGGGGCACTTACTCCCCGTAATGAATCGAGCCAGGAACTGGCTAGTCAATTCCTTCCAGGACCCAATACTGTTTGGGGGAAGCGTCTCGAACCATTTCATCGCAGAGTCCCCCAAGCTCATAGGGAACACTCAGCAGAGAAACCGTTGGTCCGAATGATAGAGGGACATCATCTGCTTGTATTGCCTGATATGGGCTTCGGGGTCGGACCGCCCGTCATAAGTTTTGAACCGTGGCACGACGAACTTTCTTGAGACCTCCATCTCACTGATTTCCCTTGTGAAGGGTGTTTGTATGACTTCGTCCTCGGCCTCATCCTGGACAGTCTTACCCTTTCTCCTGGAATCTAATCGGGCTCTGAGATCAATTTCTTCCCTGACGGGATGCCTTCTGAAGTCCCTGATTTCATCGGTAAGCCCTTCATTTCCTGGGCGTCGTGTGGATTGGGTTGAGTCCTCCTCGGATTCATCTCCCTTCCTCCGTCTAGACAAACTTCGCCGGAGGTCGTCCAGGGCCAATGACCTTGCTTTCCTGGAATGGTTGTCATGATGATGTTCGCCGGCTCTGGGTCGCTTTGGGGCCCTAGAGATTTCTGCTTTGTGGTCTAGGTGATTTCTTAGATCCTTCGTTTCTGCCTCCCGGGCGGGAAGTCCACGGGAAAGGAATGAATCCCTCGACCCTCCGCCTGAGGCGGCAAAATCGTCGAGCCGGCTAAGGACGTTTACATTGTCCTTCTCCAGCTGACGTAAGCTATCGCCAAATTTTTCTTCAATCACCTCCGCCAGCTGACGAGCCAAGGGGGCTGACCCCCTGACCTGATCCCCATACTGGTTTGAGGGGTAACCCCTCTTGACCGAGTAGAGGCACTTTTATTCGTATTGGTGTGATCCCTCCCTCCGTGATGACAGGGAGCTCGTAACTCGAGACTCCTTTGGTGGGGTCCTTTCCCTTTCTGTCGAGTGTTCACCATGGTCACTGTTCTTTAGAGAGAAAAGACTAGAAAAATCAGTCGTTTCCCACAGACGGCGCCAGATTGTGCGTGCAAGATCCTGCACAATATAAAAAATGAGGACAGATCTCTCCCTTGGTGAACTTCGAGTGAGCCAGTTGAGTGACCAAACACGCTGCTTGGGACAGCCTGCAAGGTACGGTGGTAACCTGGAACGGCAACGGGAGACCCTGGGAAGGAAGAACGATCCTGTAAGGCTGCAAGAGGATCCTGGAACAAAGAAGAACAAGTTAGAAGGGCGCCGGAGTGTTTTTCGGCGTATCCCCTCCGACGATCTAGTCAGTTTTTGAGTGAGAGAGAGAGAGAGAGGAATGAGAAAACACTGAGTGTGTATTGTCGTAAAGAATTTGTGATTGCATACCCGCTTTGCCTTTTGCAAGGAGTATTTATACCTTAAAAGCTCATGATTGCTGTCAGTGTTGTCAGTAGGTGATCATTAGGCATAGGTAGCGTGTGCATTGATTCTGATGAGGAATGTCTTCTCTAATTAACTGCTCGGGGTCCCGAGCAATCAATGCTGGATCATCGAGATGCCGACGGTACAATATGCTCCTCTCGGGGAGGATGCAATAAATGCTCTGTAATAGGAGCATTTATTGCCTTTCATTTCCGAGCCTTACCGCATTGAATGCGGTCTCATCAAGGGAATGGTGCAATTAATTGTTTGCTTTCCCTAGTCGCGTGTCAGCAACGACATGCGGTTTGTCTGTCTTTGATGTGATATCATACGCCACGCGTCCATCCCCTATTGGCTGTGACCTCTGTATTCCAGTACGTTCTGACATTACTTGTGTAAGACGAGGTCATGATGAATAGCCTAGACTAGCCTAGACTAATGACCTGTACGTCAATAGCTTGTCCTGGAGTAGAGGGAACGTCCAGAATGGGGTATCTCTCGGCACCGAGGAAAGGTTCATCTCGGGAACCGAGGGAGGTATGCCGACCGAGGTACATATCAGACCGAGGCCACGTGTCGGTTGTAAAATATACTGAATGTATGATCCTATATGACGGTACCTCGGGGGCGAGGACATTCGTGCGCCGATGGTGCTTGATCTTAGCAAGTGTTTTAGTAAAACCGAGGACACGTGTCTTCATTATAGGGTATTTTAGAAAAGTCCCATAAATAGTGTTTATACCACATTATTAATATTTAGTGTCAATTGTTTAGTAACAAATTAATATATAAGTAAGTGGTTTTTATTAATTTAGTATATGAAAATAATTATCAAATAGAAGTCTTTTATTTTATTAAATTTATTATTAAGTAATAATATCAGATGATAATTTTAATGTAATTTCATTGTTATATTCAATATTTATTGTAAAATATTGGGTTGATAGTTTAGCGGCACTATTTGGACTCGATTAGAATTTACAAAACTCGATTTATTTATATGTATAATAATTGTACTACTTTGACTCAATTTAAATTCGAATCATGTGGACTCGCTTCGAACTCGATTTATTCTTTAAACAAAGAAGCTGGATAATGGCCACCCCCAATTCTTTGACACGCGCTATGGAAGAGAGTGGAGGTGGAGAGCCTGGCAACATAATAAGTTATTGATTGTAAAAGGTCTTTGAGTTTCATCACTGACAATAATTCCTTCCCCCCCTCTCTCTCTCTCTCTCTCTCTCTCTCATCAGAAATACAGAAACCCTCAGAGGAGAAAGAAAGAGACTGCACGAAAAACGTTGAGCCTGTTTTTTCTTTTTTTCTTTCAACGCCTGAACCCAAAAGCAATCATCATGTCTTCTGCAACACCATCACCTTACCTTCTTCACCCTCATCATTGTTTCCACAGCCTTAAAGTATCATCATTATCAGCACCAACAAAGACGACAAAGAAGAAAAAGAAATATAAAGATCAGAAAGATGAACAAGTCTTTTGACGATGATGAAGAAGAAGAAGCAGTTAAGTAAGGGGTCTTCTCTCTTTCAAAGACTTGAGATAAAGTCGCTATCTTTTTTGGGGAATCAAGCATCTTGGTCCGATCATTTGCTAGATCAAGCAAATGACTTTTGTTCTTATTACTACGACTAGCTTTCTGCGTTTATGGGTGTCCTCCTTTTCCGTCTCTAAAAGTGCTATATATCGTTGGATTAAAAGGGTTGTCGTTTAGGGGTTTGTTTATTAGGTCACTGAAGAAGACAGCTGGTAAGAAGGCATCATTATCGTGAGCAGGACTCTTAGTTTTCTGTGTAGGAAGACCAGACCCAGATCTCTCTCTGGTTTTGTTGTGTTGTGTTGCTTGTTTCGTGTGGGTTTTCATTGTTTGTTTGGATCTTGTCTGAGTGCATATTGATGGGATCTTTGTTTTATTATATTTGAAATATTGAGATGAATGAATCCTCTTTTAGTTGAACTTGAATCCTTAAAAATTCACAATAATTGTTTCCAGTTCATATTAATTGTCCAGAGCTTTGATTTAGCTGGTTGCTCAAGCAGATCATCAACAAGATCTACCATGATCTTAGTTTAAGGTACGATCTCTGGGTTAGGGTTTTCTGATCTCTCTTGACTGCATACCTATTGTTGTCTCAATTTCTTATCGATCTCCTTGGTCAATCCAGAATAGAAATAGATGAAGAACTCACATAAGAAGCTTGTGCATGTTACTGAAAATTTAGGTAACACACACACACACACAATATATATACCAGGGTAAGACGAAGAAATGAATACATAGTTTTGTAGTAAGTCTTCTCAGGCAATGACAAACCGACACTGACTGGAAACAAAAAACCACCCAGAAAAACCTCGCTATGTTCTCAAAATGATTGGTATGGATAGTTTTGAGTCTGCATTGAATCTTACCTCGGATTAGTATATAACTATGACCATGTGAAAAATATGTCTAATGTTTTAAGGTGCACAAGAAAGTTAAGTACATCGTTGAACATCGTATCTACTTGCTAGCTGCAAATCTATTCACCTATCTGTGTACATCCATATTTTTAGTAATTAGTATAATTCTACTTAGCCAATATAACTTCTGCAGATATTATGGAAATGATTCTCCAATACAGTCCAATTATAGATACATGCCATCAACTTTCTTAAACTTTGTTGTAACAAAAAACATCCATATGTTTGTGTGGGTCTTAATTTATGTTGTAATCGCGAGTCTACAAAATTAGATGAATCGTTTCAACGGTTTTCAGTTACGAAGAAAAAACATGATATTATGAGGATGATATTGAAAGTTGAAACCTTGTTCGCAAAACTCAAGACTCGAAATTCTTTTCATCTTAGGCACTCTGAGAACCTGTTAGGCTACTTGCTTGGTGGCATCTTGAACTGGTTAACCCCTAAAAGTTCACTTTGAGGACTAATAATTAATTGTGCTATCTTGCGCATGGAGCGATGAAAAATAGGAGGAATGCAATTTCTATCTTTCAAGAAAAGAAAGTGAAAAAGATACAATTTTATTCCTTTGTATTTAGTTGGATAGATAAAAAATAAAAATGATTAATTTTTTTTTTGTACTGACTAAGATTAAGAGTGATAATTCAGTCATGTTGTGTGATGTCAGATTCGTGTTGAGTCATTACGGGTTTGTGTGGAACATTAGTCAAACTTAACTCAACTCATTTAATTAATTGTGTCGTGTCGAGTTGCGAGTTGACCTGTTTATTTTCGTGTCGTATTCGTGTTAATTCATATAAGCTTTGAATAAAAAATTTAACGGTAACATTCTATTATAAAAAATTTGATTTTTATATTTTATATTTGATTTTTTTTAATTTATTTTTAAATGTTGTTATATATATATATATATAAATATATATTTTATCATTATATTTTTATATGAAATTAATATATACATAATATATATGTATATATCAAAAGACATATAGACAAATAAAATTCATCTTAACACAAATAATTAATTTTCATCCACTTTTTTTTCGATTTTAGAGGGATTGATTTTGGTGAATAGGATAAAAAATTAATTCATCCACTTTTTCATCTTTCTTATTTTCCTTCTTTACCAAACATGATGTTTTATTTATTCCTCTAATTTTTTAACCTTTCAACTTTTTTCATCATTTATTTTTCCATCATACCAAACAGAGTATTAGACTTGAATAATTGAATGAACAAAAAATAATAATATCGTTGAGAGCTAAAAATTTAACATAATGATGTGACAGTAACATTTATATAATAAAGAATATAATAATTTGAATTCTTATTCTCTCTCTATATATTTTTTAAAAATATCACATCACTCATTTTTATCGCGTATTTAATAATTTATTATTTAATTAATTTATAATTTAATGTAATTTTTATTTCAAACATTATGCAATTGTATAAACATGTTGAAAAAATTTAAATAAGTGGAATCGATTTTTTGAACGTTCAAATTTTATGTTTTATCATGTCTTAAAATACGGGTTATAACTAGTAATTTAATAATAATGTTATTCTGACGGTAACTTTTGAATTTCTTTCATTGAGAGTTTATCACTTAACATATTATTATATTAGTGAATTACATTAAATTTTTATGTCCTAATGACATTATTCATGAACAAACTTTGGAGTGTGATTGTATTAGGTATTTTTGAGAGCTCTGATAGGTGCTCATTTAATAGAAAATTCCTTGATAAGCAATCGGATTAGTCAGTGAGACTCGACTGTTTCACACTTCTCTCTCTCTCTCTCTCTATATATATATATATATGTATATATATATATATTTAAATTTAGATTTTTTTTATACTTTTATTCAAATTTTCATATAAAGGTAGATCATCTTCTGATCATAGATTCAAAAGAGATCTATTATTATAATTAGGTAACCCACTCATACATGGTGAATAATCTATAGTCAAATAAAATTGAGTAAAAATAGAGGATCTTGATATTGATGAGTAAAATTGTAATGGCGCTCCCCACGATACTTCGGTTGTGGCGCTTTTTTTCCTTACAATTGTTAGAGTTGAATTATTTCATTAGTTAGGTCGGTACATCTGGACTAAGTAACTTTTGGTAATAAAAGCCTTTCTTTATGGTTAGTAAATAGTTCAATATGGTTAATTACCTTTTTGGTCCGACTAAAAGTAGGTCATTAAAGTCTGGATTAAAGTGTTTGTAAATTGGTTTGGACACTTTGACAGTCGAAAAAAAAAATAGTTCAATAATAGTATCGTAGTTAACTGTTCTTTTGCACCAAAACTTCTCCGTAGGAGTGCTATTTTTTGAAACCTCTCTAAAGGGTAGGAATATTGGGAACATAAAAGTTGATCAAGGGTGTACTCGCCTTTTGAATCTTCAGTAGGGGCCAAAAAAGGATATTGAAAAAAGAAGGCGGGGGTTGATACTTAACCCAATTCTTCCATTCCAGAGCCTAGAGGAAGAAGAAATAACACTCCATCACATCAAGAACTTTGAGATGAATGAGCAAATTCAAAGCTAACAGTATGTGTAATGTAAACATAGACTAACCTTTTTGAATATTCTAGTTCTGACATAGATAACTTGTCTTTGATCGGATTTTTTTAACAAGGAATTTGCAGAGGTACTGGTTAAAAATTTCTGGAGAGTGTACCGTACCGGTACGCGTACCGGTATGCTGAGGCTTCTGGAGTTCGACGTACCGATACACGTACCGGTACGCTTTGTCGAAAATCCCCAGATTCTGCCTATTTCCTCTATTTTTCATTTCTAATTCATTCCAAACCCTTCCAACTCTAACCCAAAATTTTACAACATACTTTTGTACATCAAACCTAGTTGGTACAAGTTCTATTATAATAATTTCATATATTTACAAGCTAAAACTAAGTTTAAACTACTATTTTCTCGAATTTTACCATATTAACATTTCAAAAGTAATAATTACTTGCTATATATACCTATATACATATATAAAGATAAAAGTGTGGGGTTTATAGGTTTATTGGCCTTTGCTAGGATAATCTTTCATGGTTATTTTGTAGATGGCAAACTTTCTTGTTTTTCAGGTATTCGTTGAGTGCTATATTGGATGTATTGTTGTCCAATAAGCTGGCTGCAATAAATTTTTGTAAGATTAAATTTTTGGTTTTAAAATATGCATGCCTTGTCTTAGAATCCTTTTCGTACATGCTAATGCTAGTTGGCTCAAGATCAAACTCAATAGTGAAACATATTTCTTTACTTTTGTTTTCAAATCTAGGAACTTGATAGCGAACTTAGGCGTTGCAAGGATGAATTCAAGGAGTATGAAAGATAGGATGTTAAATACTGTGAAGATTTAAATCACATGAAGCAAAAGATCAAGAAACTCGATGAGAAAGTTGACAAGGTATGGGAACAATTGGTCTCCACTTGTATTGAAACTAATGCATGTATCTTACCTTGGGTTCCACTGTAGGATTCAATAAAGATTACTGAGATTCGAAAGGGCTGCGAGGAGTCAACAAATCTCATACCCCAATTGGAGGAAGACATTCCCAAATTGCAAAAACTCTTTCTTAAGGAGAACTCCAAAGGTATTTTCTTCAGTGTAAACAATTAAGATACAAGTATCAAAGCTGCTATGAATTTCATTTCACATGCTTCTGGATTAGGGGTGTGATAAATATGTTTGCTCTCTGAGGAGAATTAATGTTGTCCCTTTATTTTATTCGGTTGAGAAACAGTTGAAACTGAGATGTTCCGTGGTGAGCTAGCAAAGGTTCGTGCTAAACTAGAACCTTGGGAAAAACAATTGATTGAGCACAATGGAAAACTTGAAGTTACGTCTACCAAAGGAAAATTTTTGAATGAGAAGGTGAGTTGGCATTTGATTGAGTCTCGTCAAGAGTAATTTGTTAATGATCAAAAAATGGTTGATCAATCCAAATAACATATGGGCTCTGCTATTTTCTGTTTCTTGGAAACTTTCACTACTTGATTTTTATGTAGAGCTAGATGTCATAGCTGTGCATTGTTCTGTTGTGGACTTTGTCATCATAAAGTTGGTCGTGCTACTTATGATGATGTTCAAAAGAAGATGCCTGATATACAGTCTGTATAGTGTAGATTTATTAATTGATCTCAAGATATAGTCTAACTTTGTTGTGATATCAAAGTATATTAGAGCATGCAACATATTCTCTCAGACATGCATATATATGTGCATCTATTTATACATGTGTGTTTCTTGGAAACGTTTTATTTAATACATTTGGAACACGTTCTTAATTTAGCATCTTGAATCAGCAAATGCCTCTTAGTTGTGTTTTTGTCATTTCAAGTGTGGGAAGTATTGTTGTTTTTCTATCCCTTGAGGTAGAAGATCGGAATGCTTCATTGGATGCCCTCCAGCGTGTTGGATCAGAATTGGCAATGCATGTTGTAGCAGCAAAACCTTTATTTCTGTCAAAGGACCTTGTTTCTTCAGATGCAATAGAGAATGAACATGAGATTCTCAAGTCCAAGGTACTTTGTGAAGTCATGTTTACTTTCCTGTGGCTTGTATTTAAAGTTAATTGAATTGTTAAGTAAGTGGTTCCGTTAAAAATGACATGGCTCCCATTTGACCCAAATATACTTTGAGTGGCTTATCAAGTGGGGGAATGGTTCTAAGAGATCATGCAGGCCATGTCATTTTGGCTGCTGCATCTTAGGATCTTCGCACTAACACACACACAAATATGTAGAGCTCTGTTGGATGGTTTGAAACTGGTGGTGCAGTATGGCTTAAAAATGAAGTAGATTCTCAATGAATCTGATTCAAAAGTGTTGGTTGAGATGGTGTTGGGGAATGTTGGGGTTCCATGGAGATATAAGGGGCTTTTGGATCTAATTTTGGTTATCATGGGTAGTTTGAATGTAAGGATAAAACACATTTACAGAGAAGCTAATATGATTGCTAATTTTCTTGCCTCTTATGTTGTAAAGTCCAGATGCAGCTCTGATTTTTCTGCTTCTGGGGTGTTACCAGTGGTTGGAAGGTTGTTATTACAATAGGATCAATCCTTATTGCCAACATTAAGGAAGAAATTTGTCTTGAAAGGAGGAACCAAGACTGGCTTGGTATTTGATGATGGTGGTTAATTTTCTTAAGCTGTAGCAGTTTCTAATGTACTGTTTGTACTGACTGTACTACTGTGCTGACGAAGACTCTTGGGAGGAGGTAAAGTGCTTAGTTGCTGCTAAGAGGTGTTGTATGTTGTGTTGCAATGCTCCTGCTGTGTTGCATTGCTATTTTACGTTGATGAGTTGTTGAACTATGGTGCTGAAGAGCTATGGTGATGTTGTGCTATGGTGATGGGAGATGATTGGAGCATTGAATTGGTGACTGATACAGATTGCTGCATATGTTGCTGGACACTTTTGACATATGAAGAAGAATTTTGTTGAAATTTTATTTTTGAAGGATTAAAGCCAATTGTGGCTTTTCTGTTTTGTTAAATCCTTGATTACTTTGATTCATGTAATTTTGGTTTATATCAATAAAATTTTTCATTTTTCAAAAAAAAAAAAAAAGGAAATGTATGTTGAATTCAAAAGATGTGAAATGTATTAATTGTGTTAGTTTTTTATTGAACACAGGTATTATTGGTGTACATGACAAAAATTTTATTGAAATATCATTTTTTCTGAATTTTTTTGCGACGAATTTAAAATCGTCACAAAAAATTGTATGAACAATATTTTTTGCGACAATTTTTATACATCACAAATGTATTTATTCAAATATTTTTTACATTTTTTTTTATGTAAAACATTATTTGGGACATTTTTTTATGTCACTAAAAATTAATTAAATTATTATTTTTTTTACATTTTTATTTATGTAAAAACTTATTAGCAACGACTTTTTTACGTCGCAAAAAATTAATTAAATTTATGTTTTTTAATTATTAAAAAAATTATTTGCAACTATTTGTTTACGTCGCAAAAAATTAATTAAATTATTTTTTTTTAATTTTTATTTATGTAAAAAAATATTAGCGACGATTTTTTTATGTTGTGAAAAATCAATTAAATTAATATTTTTTACATTTTTTATTTATGAAAATATTTATTTGGGACGCTTTGTTTAGGTCGTGAAAAATTAATTAAATTATTATTTTTTACACTTTTATTTATGTAAAAAATTATTTGCTACAATTTTTTTACCTCGTGAAAAATTAATTAAATTTTTAATTTTTAATTTTTAATTTTTTTACGCTGGTGAAATATATTTTAGCTACGTTTACTGAAATTTTAGCGACGTCTTTTCCGTCGAAAATTTTTTTTTTTGCAATGAAAATAAATTTGTATTGCAAAATACTTTCTGCAACGAGGCTATTGCGACGAACACGCGATGAAAAAAAAACATCGCAGAAAATAATTGGCGATGATTTTTTTTAATTTAGCGACGAAAAAAATTGTCGCAACAAACAATTTTTGTTGTAGTGTGTGTAAATGAATTTTGTGACAAATTGACTATTCCTAATCATTGCATAAGTTCATCGAACAATAGAATTTGACCCACAAAAGTGTATAAACCATGCACATACATTAAACAAAACAAAGTTATTACGTGAGACTGTGCAAAATACAGTTTGCCAATAATGTGAATGTTGTTCAAAACAACATAAAGGGTTACCTAGTACACATAAATTTGATGGAATAAAAGTATCAAATGCATCATCACTTAAATCGGAATAATCAGAAATTTCATAATCAAAAGTAAGTAACAGATCCTCCAAAATTTTAATCTTGACATAGTCAAGATTGAAATGCTCAATTTCTGCATACTCGATTACATGAAAATGATAAAGTCGACGTTACATCTGATCATTTTCACTTTAAAGTCTTGCTATGATCTCTTCATGGTTGTTTGAATTTTGTGGATCATATGCATTAGCCGAATGTGTCTTCGGTACTATTAGTCCTTATCAATGACAATATATTTCAGGCTCACAAAGCTTGTCATATAACTGTCGCCATCTTGGGCAAAAAGGGGAAAAAAATATCAAAGTGCCCTTGGAAGCATCTCCATTCTTCTAGCCTTGCAAGGTGTCGACTGGAGCTTCCCTTGATGCATGACTTCCACCCAGCTGGTTGGAGAAGACCTGAACTCGTCGTTGGTAGGTTTGGAGATGAGAGAAACGATAGAGACAGAAGAAAAGAAGAAAGAGAAGTTAGAGAGAGAAAACTTACTTTCAAATTTCAGATTCTTGTAGAGACAACTTTGAAAACCAAGAGGTATACTTCTAGCCTAATTAGGATGTATGAATTCATTGGTGGTGTTAGTTTTTGATTTAGGTAAGTGGTTATGCCCGAATTTGAGTTTTAAAGTTCTGGGTTTTTAATTTTCATGAAATGGGTTCATGTATTCTTTTATTTTAGCTTAATTAATCTATATGGTTGAGTTGATGAAGGGGGGTTCAAGGATTAGTTAGGAGGTGGTTTGGTGGCTGGCTATAGCCTGTGGTGATTTGGAGGTGAGGTGAAGCTTTGGCCATGGAGGTTTTTGATCTCCATGATTGTGATGTTTGAGCTTCGAAGAATGGCTATACCTAGCTAAAATAGATCTTAGGAATCCATTGATGGCTTCAAAAATGGTTTTAGAGGTCATTTGTGGGGTGAAAAGGGAAGTTGTAGGTCTGGCCATGTGTTAAAAACCTTATTTTTCTTGGACTTTGACCTAGTTTTTGGAGGGGTTTAAGCTTAATTCCAAGCTAGAAACCTATGGGGATCTAAAGAAGATATGTGATGAGTGTTTGACTTATGAAAATAGAGCAAATGGTATATTGTGGAGTGAGAAACATAGGAGAGAAGTGGGGTAGTTGGAGCTGCAACGGAGAACCTAGGGTTTTGGTCAAAATGGCCAAAGGAAGAAGATGAAGTGGCGGAGGTACACCAGTGGACCCCGACAGCATATGAGGGTGTTTCCAGTGTCCAATCAACATCTAGTTAATGCCAAAATTTTCATAACGTCCGTGTGGAGGTCTGGTAAAATTTCAAGTCGATCTGACAACCATATCAAAATAAGGAGTAAAATGACTATTTTGGCCTCTAGGACCAATTTTACCCAACATTTGGGGTTTTTTTGCCAAAAAAAAATTATATTTGTTTATAATTAGTTAAATGGATTATATGGGTTGAATTTCATCAAAAAATAACACTTTCATTTTTTGCTATTTCAAATCAAAATATCGAGATTGGTAGGGTTTCTCAATTCCGGAACATGCTTTGTTTTTCCAACTTATTTCTAAATTATTTCATATGTTATTTATGATTAATTAGCATGTTTTTAAATATATGATTAGGTGTTTTGAATATTGACTTGGATTTGGACTCAAATTAGGATTTTTGAATATGGTTGGCACAAATGGTCGCAATGATTGTATTTAATGGAACTCCATGATCCTTTTGAAATTAAATGTAAGTGTACAACAGTCGAGTGGCAAA
This sequence comes from Ilex paraguariensis, assembly GCA_963454935.2. NCBI lineage: Eukaryota > Viridiplantae > Streptophyta > Magnoliopsida > Aquifoliales > Aquifoliaceae > Ilex > Ilex paraguariensis. The sequence goes on from CAUOFW020006474.1 coordinate 21,845, forward strand.
GGGTTTACGTTCCAAGTTGAGGTCATAAAGGGTTTCTCATTGAGTTCATAAATGTCTGAGTGACCTTATTAGTCTCCAAACTTGAGTACCGAATTTTTATTAGGGAGCGTATCTTCCTCAGGGTGAAAGTCCCCCAAAAGGTTAGATATTATGTTCGTATGGAGCCCCAGTAGTCTATTAGGATGATCCCCCACAGGTGTAAACACTATATTGGTGTTATGATCGTATTGTTGTTTTCAACTTAATTGGTTTCTTCAATATTTTATGCCCTATTATGTATGTATGAAATGAATTGTTTTGATATTGCCCAATCATGCCAAACTATGTTATTTTAAAACTCGTTAGTTTGAAAATTGAGTTGTTCTACTGAGATGTTGATGCTTATCCCACAATATTTCTCCTTTTTTAGATTAGCAGGTGACATGGAAGTTTATGATTGTTCGAACTACCGATTATTCCATGATTTTTCCATGATTATTTGAACTACATTATAAACATTGAGTTGTATGACTATTTGTAGTAAGGGTTTATAACTAAATAATGTATTATTTATGATATGTGAAAATTATAATTGACTAGGTGTAGGTGTTTGAAATGTATATGAATTTGGTATTAGAGTTTATTCATTATTTGGAGATTGTGTTATTTAATAACTATGGAGGCGATTAGCGCTCTGAATGTTATTCTAGAAATGGGTCGGGATTTTACAGTTTGGTATCAGAGCATATATTTGAGATTTTGTAGATTGTCCTAGGTTTAGTTATTTAGAATAACAACTTGTGGGTATTGGTGGCATTGGTTCTTGACGAACATAAGATTTATCATATCAAAGGTTTTACCTATGGTAATTTATCTATTTGTTTGTGGATTAACTTTGATTTTATTGGAGATGACTTTCAAGGATGATTTGTACATAAGTTTTTGTGATTGGGGTTGCACCAATATGATGAGTATTTTATTAGAGTTGTGCAACAATAGCGTAGTGGAACAATCGAGTGGAAACCAAGTGAACATGATTCAATGAGTGTGTAGTTATGCTAAAGATAAAATCGAGATACTTAGTGGTACGAGGTAGGTATTTTATTTTCGTGAACTAGTTATGTAAAATTAATATGTCATGATAGGATATAATTGTGAAATGGAGTTAAATTTTGAGGACAAAATTTCTTTTAAGGTTGGTATACTGTAACAACTTGGTGTTTCACGAGCAATAATTAGGACATAAGCAAGTGTACATGTGCGATTAGGGGCTTCGAACTATGAATTGATAGTAGGGAATGCGTGTGTAGGTGTTCTGGTGATAATTAGGGTGTTAGCTAAGTTTCAGAGCATGACTAGTGAAGAGAAAACGAGTCGGGATGCACAATAAGTCAAGTTAAATTAGTGCATATCGGTAGTTAGGGGTACGAGAATCAAATTAGCGGATCAAATTAGAAGTCAATTCGATGTCCAAAAATTTAACGATAAATTTCTAGTGCTTGATTTAAGAGGTATGTAATTTAAAAAAAATAAAATTTTTAATTAATTTTCAAAACTTGGCCAAAAAGGGGGAAAATTACCAAAATATCCTTGAAAACATCTCCATTCTTCTATCCTTGCAAAGTGTAGGTTGGAGCTTCCCCTTGATGCATGGCTTCCACCCAACTACTCGAGGAAGACTTGAACTAGTCCTAGGTAGCTTTGGAGGTGAGAGAAACGATAGAGAGCTTTAGAGAGAAAAAATTTACTTTGAAATTTTGGATTCTTGCAGAGACTACTTCGAACACCAACATGTATACTTATAGCCTAATTAGAATGCTAGGAATTCATTGGTGGTTCTAGTTTTTGATTTGGGTAAGTGATTATGCTCGAATTTGAGTTTTAAGGTTTCGGATTTTTGGTTTTCATGAAATGGTTCATGTATTCTTTTCATTTTAGCTTAGTTAATCTATATGCTTGAGTTGATGGGGGTTCAAGGAGTATTTTGGTGTTGGTTTGGTGGTTGGCCATAGCCTATGGTGGTGTGGAGGTGAAGATGAAGCTTTGACCATGGAGATTTTTTATCTCCGTGGTTGTGATGTTTGAGCTTTGAAAAAG
>CAUOFW020006475.1:0-23917 GCA_963454935.2 Ilex paraguariensis
TTAGTTGAAATATATATAAATTAATCTGAATACTCTCGCGCAGAATTTTTTTTTTACAAAAACAAGTGATGGTTGATTTTTTTGAGTCTGTTGGTTTGTCCTCCAGTCTACCATTAATTCTTTTTTAACTTATTTAGTGGTGGTAGCTAATGGTGCCCACCCATCTATGATTAATTTATTTATATTATTATTATTGGTCCAAACTTGTGTAAAATTCTTTTCTCTTTAAAATTATTTTATTTTTTAAGTTTGTATTACACTAATGTTTTTAAAAACTTCTTAAACTCCTCAATTATTTGTAGCGTAACCCATTAGAGGTTTCCTTGATTCTTGAAGTAGCAAATATCTTTCTTTAATAGCAATACTATTTTTGACAATGTTTTTCTTCTGTTTTTAATAATTTATTATTTAATTCTTAATCAATTGTGAATATTGTTAGGTTCTTGATTGTTAATGCCTAACATTGAGAAAATTGATCGTGGGTAAATGCTTTCAAATGAGATGACACACCATTTTTTTTTTTTTAAACAAAAAACTTTTAATTAATTTTTTGTTTTCTTTTGATTGTGCTTACCTATTTTTTGGCATTTTTGTCTTGAAGAAAAATTTGAAGTATTAAATCTAGCATAACCAAAAAAATTAATGCATTATCATACTTTTGTAGATTGTGAGAAAAAAAAATTAAAACCTTATTAAAATGTCCAATGCCCACCCAAAAACGATTTTATGGCTCTGACTCTGAACAGAAGTTATTACTTTTAATGGTCAAATTATATTTTTTAAAAGTAAAATTATAACTAATTTAGATTATTCATGATTGATCATAAATAACCCAATCAGTTGTAATTTAACATTTAAAAAATATAATTTTTATGATTTATCATAACATTTTGTGATTGATCATATTTTTTACACCTAAAAAAAATTTATAACAGGACTAAATTTCAGTAAGTCCGTAACGTAGTATTCCTCTTGTGGTTTTGTGACAATAATTGGGTTATTCAGTACAATGATACGGTGAAGAGTACAATGGGGGGAAAAAACGGCTGTTTCCGATATATCCTAATACGGGTTTTACCTTTTTTTTTTTGGGACTGTTAGGGCTATTTGAATGCCGCAACTAATTTTTTCTCTAGTTCGGTCAGAACAGACAATTCACGCTAAAACTAGGATATTTATAAGGAATAAATTCCTCATGTACTGACCTCAAAGAATTGTCAAGATTCAAACTCAGGACTAGAATATTCATGATGAATAAATCTCTCATGTATTAATTCAAAGAATTGTCAAGATTTAAACCTGGAACAAGGGTATTCATGAGAAATAAATCCTCCATATACTGGCTCAAGGAGTTACCAAGATTCAAACCCGAGACTAGGTATTCATAAAAAATAAATTCTTCGTAAACTAACCTCAAAAAATTATCAAAATTCAAATTAAAACGTTAATTAACATGTCATTCTTAGTTAGAGTTGTGTATTATTAATGTTTGTACAATGACTTCTACAAACTCCAGTAGCCACTGATTCAGAGTGGATGTCAACTTCACCAAATTCACAAAATTGAATTGACTAAATTCATTACCTCAATCACACTTGTTAACGGTACCTCAAAAATCTTGGAGAGAGAGGAAGAAGCAGCAAGAAAGACCAAGTAATTAAACTTGTTTTGTGAATTTAGAGAGATTCAGAGAGCAAAAACATGGCTGGGTGTGCCGTGGAAGTCTCAATTTTGAACCTCAGCTTTCTACTGGAGAAGAAATTGTCCTGGATGGGGGGAACGATTACCTTGATGACAAGAGTTCACAGTGAAATCTCTGAGATAAAGCTCGAGCTCGAGAGCATGAGATCTTTTGTAAGGGATGCTGAAAGGTACAAAGACCAGATTCACAGGCTTAGTGTTTGGCTGGCACAAGTACGCAATGCACCTTATTAAGTTGAAGACATAATGGATGAATTCATCGATCACATGGACAGCATAAACAAAGGTGGTGGTGGTGGTTTGATGGGTAGTTTCTCTCTCCTCCGTAGAATTCACCTCCCAGAAGAGCACTCTTGAGTTATCGAACCGCCACCAAGTTGAAGAAAATCAAAGCCATAGCCGAAAGAAGAGATATGATCTGGGTCATTTCAAAGAAAGTTCAACTTCAAGCTCAGATCACAGTCCCAGCAGGGTGGAGAATCTGGGGGAGTGTTCCTTCTTCGTTGAGAGTGACAATGTTGTAGGCACAGAGAAAGAAAAGGATTTACCGTTAAGGTGGTTGATGGATGGAGATAGGCAGCTAGCGCACTGTGATTTCAGTGGTGGGAATGGGTGGCGCCGGGAAAACCACTGTGGTTGCTGAGGCGTACAACCACCACTCTCTGCAGCGATATTTCGATTGCTACGCATGGGTTTCTGTTTCTCAGAATTATGTGACCGAGGACATGTTAACAAGAATGATTGATGAATTCTTCAATGGAAAGAAGGTATTTGTTCCTACAGGTTCAAGCACAATGGGTTATAAACAGCTGGTGGAAACTCTTGTCAAGTTCCTGCAGGAAAAGAGCCATGTGATTGTTCCTGCAGGAGTAGATTTGTTGTTAAATTAAAAGTTGTTTGGTAAATCAAATAAATTTCCCTCTTTCACACACACACACACACATATATTATCACTTAAGGGGTAAAATGGGTACTTAATTCTATGTAATTTACTTACGTCAGCAAAATCAGTTTGTCCTGAGCTGAGAGTCTGTCAGTTGGTGGGCTAATGCGTTACAAAACAGGTACATCTGAAGGGGTGTGAACGTAAATTTAAAAATAACAAGAAAATGTGAGAAACTAGAAGGATGCCATGCCATTGTAGTAGTTTATCCATAAAAATACAACTAAAAGGACTGTTTCTTTTTACTGGAGAGAACTAGTTTTTGATTATGCTTGGCTTGCACATAATGCCCGAACTGAACATACTACAAAAATAAATAACTAAATAAAAAGTAACCAAAGGTTATAAATTTATTCACAGGACTACACTGTTATAATCATGTTATCAATTACTCTGGTACCTGCTTATTTCTTTGAAAAACATAAACATGTAAGGTCAATTCTAACCCGTTTTGCTTCTGCTAAAAGTATTCTTTTGATAAGTAAATATTTACGTAAAATAGAAGTAAATATGGTTGCCAAGGCAGAGGATTCAGACTTTATTAAACTTCCCGAATAAAATATAGCTACCATTTGGAAACTTAAGTTCAAAAAAAAAAAAAAAATCCAAGAAAATAACAATTTCGTCAGTAAAGCAAAAACTTATTTGATTCCTCTGTAAAAAAATGATCTGAATGAATCTTAGGACATAAGTAATAAACCTATACAAATGCATATGTATACTACTATAAATGCATTTAACCTTGGAGGAAGGAAGTACAGTAAACCTGAACAAGAAAAAAGAAAAAAGAAAAAAAATATATATGAAAAAAAAAAGTGCTAAAAAAAAATCAAAAACTACTTAAAAAGGAGTGTTACAAAATGGGGCTTACCTGCCAACAAACAACATTGATTTTCTTTTGGAGACGATTTGTTAGATAGAAAATGCCGGTTAGGGACATGAACTTCAAGCCTGGCAATAGCTTCAATACGAACAAGAGCCAAAGTTAGCATACCTACAAGCCTCATGAAACAGATAATTGAGGACAAGGCAAGTTAGAAGTTTAGCTTAGGCACGATGTGCCTGGGGGAAATTCCAGCCCGAAAAACAGAGAAAAGACTCCTTAGCTGTCTGCAAAGTTGGAGTTCAACTGCTGTGCTTCCCCTTTCCCTCACCTTCCTTTCTTCTCCCACTCTCCCATCCCCCCCAATCTCCCCCGGGAACGTAGGTAGGGTCTGGACTGATGGTTCCATCCCAACATGTCAATAACAGCCAAGAATTTACAAATCCAGTAAGGTTGCATATATTACAGCTTCAAGGATCAAAATATCGTTTCGATGTATTGTTTCGGTCACCACGGAAACGAAAACGTTTCGACGTGTTTCGGAAACATTTCGACCCGTTTCGGAAACATAATGAAAAAAATAAAATATTTAAGAATTATTTTTCTAAAACATTGATGAAAATATATCAAAATATCTTAAAATACCTTAAAACATTCTAAAACAATTGTGCAAATGCATTGGAATATTATAATACATTAAACAACAATATGGAATACCTCGAAATATCAGAATTTCGATTCCATTACTGTTTCATTTCGGTCTCCTTGGAAACGGAAACGTTTCGGACGTTTTGACTGTTTCGAAACGATATTTTGATCCTTAATTACTAGTGAAGTATATTGATAAGTGATGAAAAGAACGCCCCACAAAAAATTTGAAAAAGGGAGACATAATATACTGAAAATCACAAGTGCAAATCCCTACAACAATAGAGGCAAAACTTGATCACCCCCCGTTTACCACCATTTTCAACACCCCACTATCACATCTCCTCAAGTCAAGTGTCAACCAACCTCGATGAAAACCATGCTTGAGAGTTACTGAAGCTGGTAATAATGAGAAAGAAAATATAATATTGACTATATTTTGCTCTCTATCCAATATAAGAGTTAACAAAATAAGTACATTTATGATCAACAAAATTACAAAATGAGGAAACCAAAATGAGAGAAATTTTTTCTCTTGTAAATACAAAGATATGCCAATGAATATTATTGATATTACAACTATTTCCTTAAGAAGAATAAGGCAAATATCAAATTCTTACGATACTTACAATAAGTGGCTACAGGGTTAAGAATCCTCCATGGTGTCAATCCTTTAAACCTGCAAGAGGATGATGTGCACTACATTTATTTCCCCACTTCTTCTTTAATGAAAGAATATAAATTGGTATGGTAATAAGAGGAATAGAAATGCAAAATCCGGGGGACAGAATGCTTGATATAATCAGACTAGGTTTTATAACCTTATCATGCAATAAGCTCCCTTGATCCAAAGATAATAAGGAATTTCAAAGACCCTAATCCCTTAAATGATGTTCATAATCTGAATGAAATCCCTGTAAGTAGGCTAAGTTGCGGGTGATTTGGTTACCTCATGTTGGCACACATATTGAAAACTGCCACTATCATAGAAAACTTTTCGCGGAATTGGTTGGTTTGAAGTGTACTCATAAATTGGAATACATATGTCTGACATATATGCATATATTATTTAATTTATACATGCACAAGCATACATATACATACATATTATGACTGAGGGAGTTGTGAAGCAGAGGAGAATAAATGTCACCAATTGTCAAGACTTCTCACGTATATAAAATTCTTTATCAAACACTCCATATTAAACCTCATCGTGGCATTCCTACAGTTATATTCAAGATGTAAAATGACTTTAGAGACTATTGATTTGCTTCAATGGTTCCCACTTATAAACTTGATGGATCAACTTCATCTTGCATGCAAATCCTTTTGACTTTTTCACATTTTTTTTTGGGTGAAATCCATCTTATCCAACAAAAGTTTCCTTTCCTACTCTCGCTTTTTTCAAATCCACAACCAATTTAAGAGATTGGATTATAACCGGATCACACTCAAATCTATATAGAATCAAACAGGTTAAGTTCCTATTGCAATTATCCTAAATAGTATGATATGCTATATATTTATTTGTTGGGATTATTTAGTCTGTTGATCATATATTATACTGAATAATTTTGCATATTTTTTATATGAGCCGAATAATGACGTATATGTGCTGAGTCCAACTCTTTTTACTTTTTTTTCTTTCCCTCGGACTTGTATAAATACACACACACGGACATATATGTAATGTATATGCTTGAATTTGAATTCCAAAGTTCCTGCTTCTATGAACTTGCTTTTACTAGAGCAACATATGGGACTACATCAGCATAAATGGTGGGTTGTGCAAAGAGCCAAACCCCACAAATGATTCATTAATGATTTAATTTTCATATATTCAATTCAGTGATTGAATTTTTAGCAAGCAGCTCCAAGGCTAATAATGGGCATTCGACCTAAGCAGGCCCTTGTACAAATTCAAAGCAGTTTGCCTTGCAAGTAGGCTCAACAGAGAATAGCACAAGTATGACCAGAATAGTTTCTCGAAGAAAGGAGATAACAAATAATTAGAACACAATTGCAAAAGGTGACAAGGATCAAATATCATTGAACATAATTGCATGCAGTTGGTGACAAGAATAGGCACATCAGGGAACACACCAATCCAGTTACCAGTCAAAAAACCAACACTTTCAAACACATGGTGATCTCCTAAGATGTATTAACATTGAAGTTATTTACCACCCAAAAAAACTTCCAAGTTATTAGCGTACCTTTGTGAGGATGAAAGAAGCGATCACTGATTCTTCCTAAATGATCCAGAATAGATTTACTACCGGAATACATGGTGCTCTTCATCTCAGAAAAATTTACCCCTGTGTCCAAGGGATTTTCGTACTTGAAGATTGGGAACTTTCCACTTGCGTTTCTTTTCAACCCAGAAATGTGTGGTCCAATGTTCCTCCAACCATCACCGGCAACGTTTCCCATGCTAAGTAGACCATTGGATCGAGCAAACTCCACTACAGCAGTTCCTGTAGCCATAAAAGCTGGTACAGAGAAAATAGTGAAAAAAGAAAGTTCTGACAATTGGCAATCAAGAGTAAAATTGCGCACTTATAACATATATGTGCATAGAAAGATGAAACAAGGCTGGTAAGCATAGAAGAAAAATTATAAACCCCAACACAACATTTTTTGTAGTCTCTCTGTTCGCTTAGAGGCATGAAAGAATTGGCAATCAAGACTATAAATGAGCAATACAAGGAAAATTATAAACCTCTACACCTATCACTTTTCCTAGTGTGTCGGTTTCCTTAGATGCACATGAAAGATTAAAGGTAACTTCCAATGTGAATGAGGGGTTCAGAACATTTATAAAACCATTCAACTACAGAAATGAGAAGTTTACCATTGTAAGGTGCTTCAAACAGGCCATTTGCAGGAAGACCAATGCCAAAACCAACCAGAGTGATCCCTACACTAATTCCGATACCACAGCCAGCTCCAACATAACCAATCGCCTCAGGACCAAAGCCAGGACCCCATCCAACCCCGCAACCCACACCTATTCCAATGCCCCAAAATGCACCAGAAGTAGGATGCACAGGGTTCCATCTTTTATATCTCCGGAGCAGGCCCTTTATGATCATTAGAACCTGCAATTGGAATTGATAAAAATATAAGTATTCTTAAGAAAGCATTTTGAGAAAAGGTATAACTTCTAGTGCACTCAATTAGTCCATACACCATTGGGCAATAGCATACAACAATGCAAATGTCAAATTATCAGGAAGAAGAGTTCAGGAAGAAATGTTTTATCAGGAAGAAGAGTTCATCTCATCCATCTTTGATACATGAGGTTCCCTCCAATATCACCTGCGCGAGTTATCATTTACTCAACTTGCAAAAAGCTACTAAAGTAGCTTTGCCGTGGCTACAATTTCCTACGAAACTTGACAGACTTGTGATGATTTTTCATGCTCAGTAACATAGTTGTTAGTATCATATGATATGTGATACGATACATACCATATGTTTCGACACATAAACAAAACGATACGTACTGTATCGGTTTGAACTGTATCGCATGTACATAATACAATACGTATAAGTCGTCCGATACAGGGCGATCAAAAAATTTGTTTTTGAATTTTAACCAAAAACGACATCTATTCACTGAAAATAATTCTTTCAAATACTATGAAACGACGTCATTTCACCATTTATAATTTTAAAAAATAAAAAAACTTTTTTTTTTTTTTTGTGTTCCATTGCAGGAGCAAATAGTTTGATTATTAAAAGTGTCATTTTCTGACTATTTTAGATGTTAGATTTAGAACTCTCTAAATTTTGATACTTATGAATGATGTTAGAAGCTTCAATACTTACATTGATAATTTTTTGTTTAGGTCCTTGTAGTCTCTTTAAATTATGGTACAATAAAATGTTATTATGCTATTTTGTCATAGATATACATATGTTTCAAAATCTTTTATAAACTGCATGTATCTTACAATACATGATACATTGTTTTTGAAAAATAATACATTTTCTGATACACGTTTTGACAACCTTGGTATGCAATACCGATGCAAGCGAAATGATGTTTCTCCCAAGTCAACTAATTTTCAACAACAATAAGAATGTTGACTCGTAAAAGAAGAGGCAACATGACATTACAGTTAATTATAGACCTTTTACAACTAAAAAGAAAGTTGAAACCACCACGGTAAGCTGTTTAGTGATCCGTATACCACTCGCAGTACCCACTAAAAAAAACCAGAAACCATTAAATGATATTATTATGCAAGAAAAAGTTTTCAATTGAATCTAAAGAATAAAAAAGAGTTGTAACCATCTCTATAATAAAGAAGGGGTTGATTATTTTCAACTTTCTGAACAAAATACTACCTAAGCAAATCCAAAGATGAACAAGAAATAGTCATCCTATAGGTACATGAGAACTCCAAGGTGAATCCAATCAAGCGGCACACACAAACTAAGCTTTTCAGACACTCACATTTTGACACATGTATTCAAAATGCATCAAGTACCCTATCAAACACCCAACGCATGAGTTAAGGTCTATTATATGTATTCAACATTTTCCAATGGATATGCGCTTAGCAGGCATATCTAGGAATACTATTTTATTGCAGAATTCTTAAATAATACCTTTTTTATATGTTCTTCCTTGTACCACAATTACTTTCAAATGAATGAATTGTCCATTTTGAACATTCTATTTACCTTGAATATCATATACCTAGAAAATTTAATAGAATATGAACATCCTACCTTGTCCCTATGTCTTTGCATTTCGATATTAATTGAATCCAACATGAGACACATACCATACCCGATACTCATAAGCAGTCCATGTAAAATAACATTTAACACAAGATACCAAATTTTCACATAAAGACCACAAAATTAGACTTCAAATTGTAAAAAAAAACAACGAAAAAACAAAAAAATGAACCCACCACTAGCAAAACAATTCTAAACTGAATATAAATTTGTAGGAATATGCAAGCTAGTCTAGCTTACGACCTTGTGTATTTTAGCTATAGGAACTTCCACGCACACTCAAAAAAAAAAACTATAAAAAAAGAATAAATTCACAAGAAAAGTTTCATTATCTTGTTTTTTACTATTAAAAGATAAATAACACAAAAGACAAGAAAAGGCAACAAATTCGGATTTTATTTTCGTAAGCTTTCTGACTTTCTCAGAAACCATACAGACTTCTCAATCACGTAAATTACCATCAAACAATGAGATTCATATTGAATCAACTGGTCCTGCTCAGCGTTTCACAACTAATTCTTGAATGAGTGTGACAAGAAGAGGTTGGAAATGTATAAAATTATTCTAACTTGAACTAAACCACGAGGTTTGGTTGAGGGCTCAATTTGTACGTGCGATTTTGGGCTTTTCATTGTACTTGAAAATGGGTTTTTGTACTTGAAAATGAGTTTTTTGGAAGCCGATACACGATAAATTTTTTTTTAGCTAAAAGTCCATTTGGGAAAAAATTGTCTAATATACCCTTAACAACAAAATAACTGTTCTCATAAAACCAATTAGGAAACTTTACTTATAATTAAAACACATTTAGAAACTAAAATTCCTAAATTTAAGAATTTTATAATGTTAGAACTCTTTTCCTATATATGTATATATACACACTAGTAATTGCCTTTGCTTGAAGGTACGGAGTAATAAAAAAAAAATTATGAAAAGTTAATGGTAGCCCGATGAAACTTTTTATAGCAAATAATAACTTATATTTTAAGTGATAAGTAAGTGTTTGATTTTTTTTTTCTTAAATAAAGTGAAATTACTGGTGGCATATTTATAGGTCCCTCTTACCTCTAAAATGTTTGTTGGATATTCTCTTAGATAATTTTACATTTTTTCATATTTCTAGATATATCTAATAGATGTGTTATATACCTTGTAGATGCCACAATATATTTTTTGTATAAAGTGGATCTTGTAAAGATATGACACTCATTTTGAGAACCTTTCAAAAGTATCTAGATATCTTATATTCAACTTTTCTTAATGAGAAAATACCACCTTGGAGTTGTTTTTAACTTATATTTCAATTTATCATTGTTTGTATAGAAGTGTGGTTTGAACTTATTGTTTTCAATGTAAGAGCTTGGTTGTAAAACACACTTTAAGCCCGCCCAATTCAAAATAAAAAATCAAAACTAAAATTCAATTTTGAATGTGAAAATTCCAAAACTGATTCCACCCAGTAGAACCCAATCAACAACCCAGTTAAAAATATTATGGTCTACTAAGAAAGAAAACTCAATTTCATGCCAAGAATTTCATAAAGCAACCACTGTTGGTGAAAGGCCCTGATGCAAATTTCTTAAAGGCCATGACATAAATTTCGTGTATTTAATCACGGCAACAATAAAACACACAAGTACGATTGAAAATTGAAAGAAATAAGAGCAAATTGACCCAAACCATTTCACACCAACCTTCCAATCAAAGAAACCACGTGGCAATTGATTGCGTAAGCTGTTATAAATATCCTCTCATGTGTACCAAAAAATAACTAACTACTTGAAAAGTAACAAAGTAATAAATCAGAGAATTAAACAACAGAGAGGAAGATTTTGTGAGGTTTCGGAAATTCGTTTGGGGGAGGTTTTACAGGGGAGGAGTGGTTTTTCGGAAGGGTGTTTCCGGGTGGGGATGGGTTTGGTTGGGGGACTGGCGTTTCTGGATTTAGAGAGAGAGAGAGAGAGAGAGACACACACACACACACACACACATTTACAGAGAGGGAGGAAGATAAACCTGGTGGCAGCCTGTGGCGAGGGGAGGAGCGATTGCTGATGGCAGCCGGTGGCGTCTTTGCTGGAAGAGAAGATGTGTGAAACGGTGAGAGTGAGGACACAGTGTGAAACACAAAAAGAGAGAGAGGGCTGATTCACCACAAAGCCCAAAGCCCAATGGGCTGCCCATATTGTTCAAAAATAGGCTGCCCACAGCCTGAAAGCCCAAAGGACTAATTGGCAGTCCTGCCTGTACACGTGGCAGGTCTTGGGCCGTGTTTTTTATGGCTAGAGGCCTGGTGGACTGGCCCGTTAAGAAGCCCGTTAGCCCAATAAGATAATTAGAGTATATTTCATAATTCTATTATTTATTTAATATTTGATTTATAACTTTTATGAGGTTGAGACTTGAAAATAATTGATAATTGTGTAAGAGCCAACCTAATTGAGATGTATTAAATTTGTAGTGATGTAAAATAATAACATTATATCTCTATATGAATATTTGTTAAATTTAATCAATATAACTAATTTTTTGTTAATTTATTTTTTATTACCAACTTAATGTAATTGATGCCTTTTTGTATTTTCATACAAAAAATAATTTTTTTGATTTTTTTTTTACATAAAAACTAGTTTTTAATAAAAAATCCATTTTAAACCCAATGGACTCCCTGACCCATATTTAGCCCGTTTCGGCCTAATAAGTCGACCCATGAGCCTTAAAAATTCTTAATGGGCGGCCCGTCTCGTTGACTAGTCAAAGCCTAGAGGCCTGGCCCACGGATAGGCTATGGGCTGAAAAATGTCAAACTGCACCGTCCTCCTGTTACCAAGGCCTACGAGAGACGCGCAAGATAGCAGGATTTGAATCCTGGAAATATGAGATAATAGTTAATAAGAGAGATGATATATTGCGAGATAAAATTCAATTGGGGAGAAAAATAAATTTAGAGAGTTAATCTTAGACTTTATTATATAGAATTATAATCTGAAAAAAAATTATAATTAAGGAGTTTAAATTCAAACTATAAGTCCCTTAAAGAAAACTAAATCATAATTTTCACTAATAATAATATAATTGTAACGATCAAAAAGAAAAATATTTAGATTTAATTTGAAGATTGAATTCAATATAATTGTAGTCTAGTCTTATTTAATATTGAAACTCACAACTAATCTAACTATTATTTTTAATAAATTAAATTTCTAAATTAGGTAGTATTACTCGATCAAATAACCACACGACCCTCGTCATGTCATGATGGTCTGTCTCTTGGAAGTAACGATAAACTCTGTCAAAAAGATTTGACTTCGATCTTCTGTGTCATTAAATGGTTTATTATATTTTTTTTTATTTCATCGATGTTTGATCAGTATAATATTAATGTTTTTTTTAACTGTCGGCTCATCTCATCAACCATCAGTCCAACCAAAAACAGTTGAAAACTTTTTTTTTTTTTTCTACGTTTGGAAAGTTAGGTGAAAACTCTTTTTTTTTCTACGTTGGAAAGTTAGCTAAAGAATTTTGAAATTAGGTTTATTTGTCAAAAAATACATAATTATTAATGTTAGGTCATCAAATTTTTATGTTTAAAACTTAATTGTGTCCAAATACATAATTTAATTTTTTGTGATTTTCTTTTAACATATTTATCCTCCATTAAATCATGTATATTTCTTTTGACAATTAATTAAATTTTTAATTATGTTTTATTTTATTAAATTTTTTTTAATATAATGAAAAAATTATATTATCACAAGTTTTTGCATATAACATTGATTGTCTATATCTATTTTATTTTGAATTTAATTTTTTTTTTCATTATTGTTATCTGTAAACATCTCTCTTCTCTTTCTCTAAATTATTATTAATTAACGTTCAAAAAAGTTTAAACATATCATCCTTATTAGCAATGTTATCAGAACTGCACTGGACCAATTGATTGAACTAGTTCAACCGTGACCCGGGATCTTAACCGATATGGTTCTCTAGTTAGACTGCTTAAGAAATAAAACCGGTTCAAAACCGCAAAATCGCCAATTTTTGGCCAAAACCATGAACCGGACAATTTTTTATAACCGAGCAGTTTGAATTCTACTCCTTATATGAAAAAAAATCCATTTTGAGTAAATATTGAATATAACGGTGATATCATGTCACCATTGCTGACATGACATCATCAACCAATAATAAGGCTCTGAATGGAAAAGATGAACTCCACTTGGACTTACTTGGCAAAATTATTTGCTTACATAACAGATTAGTTATTGATTTTTGTAGGGTTCATCTGCTTATTTGTTTTAATATTATTAATTGGTGATACCACATTACCTTACCACGTGGTACCACCGTTATAATAAATATTTTCTCCTATTTTTGGGCCGTTTTGCCTTAAATTAATTCTATTCCAACTTCGTCTTCACTCTTCTCGGTGATGAACGACTCTAGGTGTGGCGACGAATAACAACAGCTTCGACGAACAACTACAACTCTCTACTCGATTTTGATTCCTTGTAGATCTGGACCTTCTCCATTCAATCTCTCTCATTTAGTCGATATATGTCATCTCTCTCACTCAATCTCTTCCATTCTCTTTAGTTATGGTGGTGGCTTTAATTTTTACAATTGTTCAAATATGTGTTATCTAATTGTTCAAAAGTTTGATTCAAAAAAAAAAGAAAGAAAGATAGAAAGAAAGAAAGTTTGTTCAAAGTTTGTCCTTATTTTCTGTGAAATGCAGCATTTATCTTTGATATGAATTTGATATTTAGAACATGGGTTTCTAGTTTTCTCTAGACATATTTAATCAAAATATTTTGTTCTATAATATTTGTAATTTTTTTATTATATAACCGATCCAACTAGTTGACTCAACAGTTGAACTAGTGAATCATTGATCTAGTCCCTCTAGCAGTTCGATGGTTGATTCGGTTCTGATAACATTACATATTATTCTCCGACGAACACAAAAAATTTAAACATATTTTATTATTTCTTTTATAACGTTCATATATTATTGGGTTGAATTTATACTTTCATTTTTTTTTATTTTTTTCGTTTCACATACTGCTAGTTAATTTCAATTTGTTTTATTGTTTTCACAGTTTTTGTATTTGTTTCTAATTATTGTATTGAGTGGTCATTTTTTTGGTCAACTTTTATTATTTTAAATGATTGTTTGTTAATTTTAATATTTTTGTGTTTTATAAATGTTTTTTTCTTTACAGTTTTGGTTTTGAACATTAAACACTACAATAATGATTGTTGTTTGAATTTTAAATTGTACTTTCTTCTTCTTCTATATGTTATTTTCGTGGTGGTTTAGTAACAGATGTTATGAATTTGTTCAATTTATAATTACATGATACATAAAATTACTTTATAATTTGAATTCATGTGAAGTTATGATTTAAAAGTGTATCAATGCAGTGTGACAATAAAGAATTTATGAAATTAAATATCTAATTTTTGTATATTAACGATTATAATATCAAATATATGTGATTTAACCAAACAAAAAATCAACTATAATCACCAATAGAAAAAAAATTCAAGAATTACATGATTATGATATATTTACAAAACTTTATGCTCCGTTTGGTAGGGAGGGTGGAAAGTAAGAGGAATACACTTTCTATCCTTCAAGGATGGAAAGTAAGAAGGATACATTTTTTTTCCTTTGTGTTTGGTTGGATGGATAGAAAATAAAAATACATTTTTTTTTTGTTGGCTAAAATTAGGGGTAACAAATCGAATCGTGACGTGTCAAATTCATGCTGAGTCATTACGGGTTTGTGTCGAATATTAGTTAAACCTAATTTAACTCATTTATCTAATTGTGTCGTGTCGAGTTGCGAGTTGACTTGTTTATTTTCGTATTGAGTTTGAATCGTGTCATCATGTTGAGTCGAAAATTTTCATTGGAAAAAAATATTTTTTTTAATTTTAATTTTAATTTTTTTTATTTATTTTTAATTTTTTTAAAAAATATATATACATATTTTACCATTGTATTTTTATATGAAATTAATGAATACATAATATATGTATATATAAACAGATATATACACAAATAATTAACTTTTCATTCACTTTCCTTTCAATTTTGGAGGGATTGGATTTTGGTGAATTGAAAAGAAAGTTAATTCATCCATTTTTTCATCCTTCCTATTTTCCTTATTTACCAAACATGATGTTTTATTTATCTTCCCAAATTTTCATCCTTCCAACTTTCCATCTTTCCACTTTTCCATCGTACCAAACAGAGCATTAAAATGTATCAATATAGTGTAATAGAACATTGTAGGAGTAATAAAAATTAGAGCTTAAGAGTTACACAAATTTAAAGTATATCAATACAGTATAAGAATAATAGAAATAAAGTTTCATAGTGTTATTTCATAATATTATTTTTTTTTTTTGTAAAACTCCTTAAATTTTTATCATATTAGAATTCTTATATATATATATATATATACATAAATGACCAAATTAAATCTAATGAAAAATTAAAATTCTTTAATTTTAGTACTTTTAAGATAAAATAATTTTAATTTCTTAATTTTAATTGTCAAATCTCAAAAGTTTTCAAAAACTTTGAAACATATTCCTTAAAAAATAGAGATTATTTATTATGAGTTTTGATTTTTCTAAATTTTAGGTTTTTTTTCATTACAACTTATATATATATATATATATATATATATATATATATATATATATATATATATATATATATATATATATATATATATATATATATATATATCCCTAGAGTTATGGAGAAACACATCCCTACCAAAAAATTTGAAACATTTCCCTAAAGAAAAAAGAAATAAGGGGATGGAAAAGAAAAAGAAATCGAGAGTTATGGATATGATTTATTATGAGTTTTGAAAACTGTTATATATTAAAAATGTATTCAAGTCTTTCTATTTACAAGTGGATTTTTTTACAAAATTTTTGCGTTATCATTGGATAATAAAAATTTGTATAATAGTTTGTGAGGATCAAATTTGGTTGTACATTTGATTAGAATCATACATTTGTTGGATATTTTATGAGTGTTTCACACATATTTAACTCAAGCCTACTCCATGAGAATGTCATGGATGGATTAGTCTTTTGTCAATGTAGCCAAAATGGGACTTCCAGTTGCTTTTCAAAGCCAATATTACTACGAGTACCGAACATGTGTTAACTCATAGACTGTATGCCTTCTAATGTTTTTGCATTATCATTGGATATAGAGAGGGCACATAAAGTTGGGATTTTATATGTTACCTTTGTAGTTAATTAAATTGAAAAGATATTGGTCTAATTGTTTGCTAATAATGATATTGAAGTTAGAGTAGTGAAAATGACACAAATTGGTCCTCCCTATTTGTGTGGACTCAGTAATATTGGAACATAACTCTGATACCACTTGTTGATTTTGCACAGCAGATAATTAACATAAATAATACTTGTTGGAAAATAAGAATTCAAATATAGACAAATAATAAAAATATGATACAAAAATATAATGTGGTTCGATACAACGTACCTACTTGGTATACCGTACCTACATCCATGACAAGAATCTACATCGATATATTATTCACTGAAATTTGGTCATTTGGTAACTGATTACATAATACTCAACTCTATTTATAGGGATAAAATACTGTAACTCAAACCTATTTAGATACAACTTGATATTTATCTTTTCTATCACATGTCTAACGTACTTATTTATGGTATATTAAAACTCTTCAAATATAATTCTATTTCATATAGGATTCTCACATTGATTATCTAATAAACTCTCATTCATGATAATTAGAGAGTTTAAGTCAAATTTCAACATGCAACATGAGAGAGAAAATGGATCACTGTTGTCATGTTCACTTATTGTGCTTTCAACTTCATATTGTATTGTGCTTTACTATTCTTAATATTTGTATTAATTGTTGGGATTTTAGTTAAGTGAGAATAATGACTTCCAGTAGAATGTTGTCGGTTGTATGTTGAACAATGAGTTATATTGGTATGTTTAATGAGTTGTGTGAATTCAATATTTTATTAGTTTCCTTATTTGATAAGTTGATAGATGTGTTGAGACAATTAATTTTGATTTGGTCAGAGGGAGTTTGGATAAGGGTAAGTATGGAGGTAGATTGGATAAGGGTAATTTGGATTTGGTCATCCACTCATCAACCCTTTTTTGTTTGTTGGGCACATTGGAAAGTTAGTTGAAATTATTTTCTTGCATAACCCAAAACGACAACATGGTTTTTGGTTAGGTGATATCCTTAAAAAATGGATTAATCTCCGATTTCATTTCGAAAGTTTGTTCAAATTTTAATTTATATATTTAAATATTAAAAATTTTAATTTGTATTCTTAAAAATAAAATTTTTTATTAATATACACTTCAAAATAACAACCGTCAATTTGCCGTTTAAAATTGAATGAATTAATTATAACTAGATGCTTCATGCTTGTCACTTAATCACCTAAATTTCTCACATTTAAAATATTACACCTACATTATTTTAAAATTTAAATATAATTAAAAATATTTTCCCAATCGAACATAGTATGGAGTGTGCACAGCCACTCCAAATTTTTTTTACCACTGGCTCATCTCATCCACTCAACAACCATCCACCTAAAAACAGTTGAAAACCTTTTTGTTTTTTTTAGGAATTTCCGCATTGAAACTCTTACTATTTATTATTGCCCATCCCTTCATTGCCCGTGTCAGTCCTTCTTCAACTTTGACATAAATAGTAGTATAGTATTGAGACACCACAGGTCATCTTCACCAACGTTTTCTTTCGCTCAAAAATGGAGAAAATGAAAGTTGAGATCATATCCACAGAAACCATTAGGCCATCTTCTCCAACCCCAACTCATCTAAGAACCTACAAAATGTCTCGTTTCGACCAGATTTCTCCAAAGGTCTATCTCCCAATTATATTCTACTACCCCGTAAGTGAAGACCATCTCAATGTCAAACAAATTTCAGCTCGGCTCAAAGATTCTCTCTCCGAAACGTTATCACGATTCCACCCACTTGCCGGAAGGATCAAAAACGAAGATGCCTCTGTGGATTGTAATGATGAAGGGGTTATGTTTTCGGAAGCTCGGGTTAATTGTGACTTGCTTGAGGTCCTTAGAGATCCGAAAACTGACTTACTGAGCCAGTTTCTTCCGTGCTCATTAGTGCCCACAGTTCCACTGGATGCTGTACCTCAAGTAGCTGTTCAACTCAATATATTTGAATCAGGTGGAATTGTAATAGGATTTTGTTCGTTTCACTTAGTCGCGGATGGGACCTCCTGGAGTGCTTTCCTTAAATGCTGGTCTTCCATTGCGAGAGGATCCTATTCGTATGATGAAGAACTCATAAGTCCAGATTTCTCGGTCACATCAAAGCTCTTCCCTCCTATGGAATCACAGAAGAGTAATGCTTTTCTGATCGACAACAGATGGTTGTCCCTAGGAAGAGGCGTTCGCAGGAGATTTGTGTTTGATGCTGCAGCAATATCTGTCCTGAAAGGCAAGGCGGCAAGCCAAATTGTGCCAGAACCGTCTCGTTTTGAAGCGGTCTCTGCCTTTGTTTGGAAATCGGCTTTGGCTGCTTCAAGAGCGGCCTTTGGTTCCCATAAACTACAACCATCAATAATGAGCTTTCCAGCGAACATGCGTCCACGTACGGTGCTACCACTGTCAAAAAATCCCATCGGAAATTGTGCCTGGGGGGTAGTGGTGCCCTATCCAGCAGAAG
The DNA here is from genome assembly GCA_963454935.2 of Ilex paraguariensis. Classification (NCBI taxonomy): domain Eukaryota; kingdom Viridiplantae; phylum Streptophyta; class Magnoliopsida; order Aquifoliales; family Aquifoliaceae; genus Ilex; species Ilex paraguariensis. Next base: position 18,643 of record CAUOFW020006475.1, read on the forward strand.
AAACAGAGCTGCAAGGTTTGGTGGGTCGAATCAGAGCAGAAATAGAAAAAATCGACAATAATTTCGTGTTAAGCCTACAAGATGGAGAGAAGTTTCGGGTGATAACCAAATCCAGAGAAGAGCCAGAAGAAATATATCCCAACGCCAAACCGGAGATGTATGCGTTCACTAACTGGTGCAAGTTGGGTTACAATGAAGTGGATTTTGGGTGGGGAAAGCCGATTTGGGTGAGTAATATTGGGGGCGATTCCAACGCTTATTATATTAGAAATGTCATCTTGATGGAAACCAGCTGCGGGCAGGGAATAGAAGCATGGATGATGTTACACGAAAAGGTAATGGAAATACTGGAAAATGATGCCGAGTTTTCTGCAATGGCCACGTTGAACCCAAGCATTGCAGACCGAGCTTCATGCCACAAAGAATAATCCCTTTCTGTTTCGCTTCGGTAAGAGCTCTGCTGCAGAATTTGCTTATGGCAACCGTTTTGTTTTTTAATTTTTGTTTTCAGTTTTTGCCAAAAAGATAAAATACACGACAACGTGTTAGGGTTGTGTTTTTATATTATTTTTCAGCCAATTGGTTTTGAAAACAAGACCCAACTCTGTAAACAAAACAAAAAACAAGATGTTTTGAAAAAATACCAAAAAATGCAAACAAAGGCGCAGGGTGGGTGGGGGTTTTAATGAGATCCATCCAGCCTTTGAATCTCATTAGCACACAAAAAATGAGGGTTTTTTCGTGGAACTATAAAAAAGGGTTTTCTTTCAATCTTCTCAGAGTTCTCTCTCACCCGTCCGTCCCTTTGTGTACCCGAAGAAGGGTATCTGAACTTCAAATAGACAAAGCAGATCTGAATCTATCGGTTTTAATTGGTCGTTGTGACACTGTTTCTCTCGGTACACGAACCCAAAACTGGGTTTGCTTTGAAAGAGATGAGGAAATGCATATGATAAAGGCTAGTGTGATGAGGGGGAGAAGATGAGTAGTAATAAAATATGATTGATTTAATTGATCTATCTAGGTAAAACCTAACAAGCTTGAAGTAAGCCGAATAACCTAAGTACAAAATGAGGATTTTTTTTGTTTTTTTTGTCATTATTTGATTTCATTAACTAGTAATTTAACCAAAATGAGTTATCCAACCGTGATCTTATGAGAAAACTATTTAACATCTTAAGTTGGAGCTACCTACACAATTCTTCTTATTGCAAGTATCATTTTTGTTATGATCTCGACATATTTCAAGAATTAATAGCATAGCTTATGTCATTTTGTTTAAGCAATAAGCTTACTATTACTTCACTCATAGACTTGTATGCCCTCTAAAGTTTTTGCATTATCATTGGATAACGGGCAAATAAATTAAGTTGGGATTTTACCTGTTATATTGTTTGTTAATTAATTGGTCTAATTTCTTATGCACATTATGTCTAATTGTTTGCTGATCATAATGATACTGAAACAGGAGTGTAGTGAAAATGATACATATTGGCCCGCTCTGCCAGTGTAGACACAGACTCATTTACATACATGCGTGTTTTGGTCGTGATAGAGAGAAGAAATGGATCACTATTGTCATTGTCATGCTCACTTATTGTAGTTTCAACTTCATATTGTGATTGTGATTGTGATTGTGCTTTATTATTCTTAATAATTAGAATTTTAGTTAAGTGTGATAATAATGACTTCCAATGCTATGTATGTAATTGGTTGTTTGAGATATGTTAAACAATGAGATTTGTTAGTGTGTTTAATTACTTGTGTGATTCCAATATTTGATGAATTAATTTTGATTTATTTTTTTATCAAATAATTAATATTAAACTATTAAATATATCATAACTTATCAAACATGTTTTTTGTTTTACTTTTCATATTTTTTTTAAAACAGAATCTAAAACCAAACATATTTTTTGTTTTAACTTTTTACTAAAAAAAAATCTGTTTTTGATTTTATTATTTTTTTAAAATAAAACACACAGAAAATGTTACCAAATGCAATATTTCGGTATCCACAAACTTAACCAAACAAGCCCCCAAATCCCAATGTGATATATTTCCTCAACAATTCCTGGACCGTCTTTAATCATTGTGCTCCCTCCACTTAAAAAACAGGTAGCTCAAACGATCCAGCTGTTTTGGATGGATTAAATGTATATGTATAAACTTATCCTTGCACTTATAGAAGTTATTTTTGTGACTCAAACTCTTGACGATCAATGCCACAATAGATACACCCAAACCTACAACAACGAAAAATATAGGAATGTTTTTTAGAAGAAGGTAGCACATTATACGTATTTCCAAAGCATGGAAACATTTTTGTTTTAACAGCTAAAGACAAAGCTTCAAACCGCTCCAAAAATCTCTACCAGATATACATTGCACGTCATCCTCAAATCATAATGCACTCATTTTATAATTTAGTCGGGAGTAATTTGTGTTAGAACGTACAGTACAATATAAATGATTTTGAGAAGGATGTTGGATGAATCTATTTGAGACCATAAGATGAACTTATAGAATTCTATCATATTTTATATTATAGATGCTATTTGTTTTTCAGGTCAAATTTAGAGCTAGAATTTGATTATTTTTTTTTCATCTAATAAAAGTGTTAACATTGTGAAATTCTTTTATTTTATTATATAGATATGGTACAAGCACATCACATCATGATGAAATTAACAATTAATAAGTATTTTCAATAAGATATCAAAAAAATTCTCTTTAGTTTCAGAGTACTACCTACAAGCAGTGGCGGATCCACGTTGAGGACAACTGCCTCCACTGAAATTTTAAAATTTTTTTGAGAGCAAGCATAATTTTAAAAATTTTAAAATTTATTAAAGATTTGCCTCCATTGAATTTTTTTTAAAAGATTTATAGGTAATTATGATATTTTGACAAATATATGGGTCACTTATAAATGTCAAAAAAATTCCTTTAATAGGCTAAATGCCTCCATTTTGTGTTAAATTAAATTATTTTGATTTGGTATTTTGAATAGTTTTATTGTGATTGGTTAAATAATTCCTATAACAAAGTTTAGTTTAATAAAATAGTCATAGTTTACGTTTGTTTCAATTGTGTAGTATTTGTCATATAAGAGCATCTCCAACTTTGTCATATAAGAGCATCTTCAACTCACTTTCCATTTTCTCTCTTTTAGTTAGTCAAACACAAAAGATACTCTCCAACACATTCTCTGTTGCTCACTTTCCATTTTCCCTCTTTTAGTTAGTCAAACACAAAAGATACTCTCCAACACATTCTCTGTTGCTCACTTTCCATTTTCTCTCTTTTAGTTAGTCAAACACAAAAGCTACTCTCCAACACATTCTCTGTTGCTCACTTTCCATTTTCTCTCTCTTTTAGTTAGTCAAACACAAAAGCTACTCTCCAACGCATTCTCTGTTGCATTCTCTATTTCCCATTTCATCTGAATGGCTTTCCAAATGTAGAGAATCATTCAGCCTCTCTAAATTATCTCTTTACCTCTATTTTAATATCTCTCTCTCTCTCTCTCTATATATATATATATATATGTTGTATTTTCCATAAATTATTGAAAGTTAATAAAAATTGGGTGAAATAGTGTGTTTAAAGTGAATTTATAAAAGTAACTAATTAAAGTTAAGAATGTAATATTTAAATATATTTATGTTCTAACATACCTATTGTCTGGTTTGGTTAAAATTTTTTAACTTGTGTCAAGTTAAGAGGACAAGAATGTTTTGGTTAGAAAGTCTCTTTCATTGAGAGAGAAAACTTTCTAACATTTTCTCCGTACAACATTGTCTGGACTCGATCAATCGCTATGGAGTCCACCATTGTTACAATTACAGAACCGCACGTTTATAACATAGTGGATTTTGGACCACGTATCACATGGCGACTGATATATATAAATAAATAATTATCAGCATTCCTTACAGATTTTGACGTAACCTCTACCCTTTTTTCTCTCTCTCTCTCTCATACACAGACAATCATACATTTGTGGAAATCTTGTTTTGCAGGTAGGAAGTACGAGTAGGTTTCTCAAGAAGACAAGGAAATTCTAAGCATTAAAGCAACATGTGAAGTTTTTAACTAAAGCCGATTCATTGTATTGTAGCATTGGCCTTTACACCCCGCCTATGCATAAAGTTTTTTTGTACCATATTTCCAAATGATTTAAGGCATTTAGTCTTTGTTTTTTTCTTGACCATTTGATTGTGAAAATGATAAACTAAAATAAAGTAATAAAAAACACAATCATTACACATGTCAAGTTCTCATTGGAGGAAAAAAAATTGTGTTCTCGAAAAATTATTTTTCGATAACCATAGTTGAACCTCCATCATCTTACATTATTCCATTTTGATCAATTAGCTGGTGCACACGTGCTTTGCACGTGGACCATTTTGAGTATGAAAATATTATATAATAGAAGCTTGAACCTCTTTTTTTTTTTACCAAAATTCACAACCCAAGTAAGCATTGGCATTGGATCAAAAAAAAAAAGTAAGTATTGACGAAATCCCTATAGAATAGCTAAAGCTATGGTGAACATTAATAATTTTAGGTGTTATAAATAAATTTATAGTGAACTTTTTTTGTTGGTTTTTTTTGTATAACACTCATGTATATGAGTGGTTACTTTAATTGACGTTCTATTAATGAAATTATACTTTTGTGAACATTAATAATTTTAATATTTATATAGTTTTAATTGCATCCATTGGACAAAATTTATGGCTCCACCACAACAAAAAAAAAAAATTTTGCGACAATTTTTTTCGTCACTAAATTAAAAAAAAAATCGTCGTCAATTATTTTTTGCAATGTTTTTTTTTTCGTCGCGTGTTTGTCAGAATAACCTCGTCGCATAAAGTATTGAGTTAATCTCATTTTGTACCCCGAAAGATTGTTCGAATCTCAATTTGCACCCTCAAAGATCAAAAATCTCAATTTACACCCTTAAAGATAGAAATTTGTATCAATGTGCACCCCCAAAGTTCAAAAATCTCAATTTGCACCTTCAAAGATAGAAATTTGTATCAATGTGCACCTAAAATTAAATTAATAAATTATACCTTGATCCCCTCATGTTTGTCACTTAATCATTTGAACTCCTTCACATTTAGAATATTCCCCTTACATCTCATGACGTTTTTGCATGTGTAACACATAACCACTTTTCGTTGATATATATTAATATAATCGTTAAAAAATATGATTTTATCATAATATAAAATTATAATTTTATATTACCTTTTATTTTTTG
>CAUOFW020006476.1:0-23916 GCA_963454935.2 Ilex paraguariensis
CTTGCTTGTGGGGCCCACCTATGCTTCTCTTACACATCCCCAGACTTACTCTTCATACAACCATGCCTACTAGACCCTAGAATCTAACTTTGGAAGATTAAGGACGGGAAAGGAAGAGAAAAAAGAAGGGAAGCGTGGGTGGGTTGCAGCTTAGGCTTGTCCTAACCTGTCCAAGCCATCAACTCACTTCCCATTGATGGGAAGCCTGCACACACAGGATATAGGAGCCTCCTGAACGAAAATGCAGAGAGTGACAGACCATTATTCAGCAATTTAGAGAGAGAATCTCAAGGAAGAAGACATAGTCTAGAGAGATAAAGTTTGGATTTTTGCATTTTCTCACCCATTTCATTGTAGTAAGCTATAATACTCTTGTAATCTTCATTTATTGCACTTTAATCTAATTTATTGCAAGTGTATTTCAATTTTAGCTAGATATTCTTGAATCTATTATGTTTGCATTTAAGTTTTTCTTCTCAAGCTTTCCAATGGGTATTAAAGTCACTTATCTTTGTAGCGAACTTTTTTTTTTACATTAATACAAGTTTTAATCTCCATTTCATTACCATGTCTCTTTACACATTGTATGTCTTTGCATTTATTATGAGCAGCTAAGTTTTTAGTTGTTAATCAAAGGGAGATTTCCTCTTGGTATGCTAAATCAACTCTTTCTCATTCTTCCTTATAGTGTAAGTTGTTTGGTTTGACTAGGTTGAATACGGATGGGGTTGTGATCTCTTGATACACCGTAAACTTGTTGCGGGGTATGCTTGAGCCTACACCTCCACATTAGTCCCTCACTTCCTAGGAATCAATCAAGCACCGAAACACCATTGGAAGAATGTTTTGAGTTGATTTGGCATTCCCAGTGGAATGAGCCCTTTGGATTAACCAACCTTGTTTTCATTACATTTTCTATCAAAATCTTCACTCACCAAAAACACAAACTCACAAGATTTTACACTTTTCATTTTTCACAAAATCACCTTCACTACAATTCAACCTTCCTTCCTTGAGGAGACAACCTTGGAATACTCATTCCAAGTAAAACACGACACTCAAAAGTCTCTCTTCGCTTGGGGAGCACATTTGCACACACACACACACATTTTTCCCATTTCTAGTATCAACCTCGAGGGACAATGACACTCACCTACACACTCAAGACATATACACTTAGTTTGGGTTAGTGTTTGGAGATTAGGGTGAACGCGGTCAAGCAATCTTTACCAAAGAGGTTTCATGCTAGGGTCACATCCTTGAAAACAAGTGTCCACATGGAGTTTTTTTTTGGTGGAAGACCTATTTGGGTCTATCTTGACCTTTGATATGAACCTTCTATACTTAAAGCAAGCTAAGGGCATGGCCTTGAGCTCAACTAATTAAGGAAGAGGTAAATATGGGTCAACCCGATTAGGAAAGGATGATCTAGGCTTGATTGCAAAGAAGTTCGAAAAAAATTTCAAGACTGGTAATGTTGAGTCCTCAAGGTCGAAAGGAGAGCCTAGTAGATTTACTCCTAAGGAATTACGAGAGAAAAGGGGAAGAGACTCCCAAAAAGAAGTTTAGAGAAAAGGGCAAGGCTTCCAATGCTTTGAATGTCAATGATTTGAATATATTGCATCGGAATACTCAAATAGAAAAAAGATAGATTTTCCCAATGAAAAGAAGAGGGGTATGAAAGCCAAGTGGAGTAATAGTGAGAGTGAGTCAACCTCGGGTTATGAAGAGAACTTTACGGCTTTTGTATGACCACTCTCCTCTCCCCTAAGAAAAACTTCCACAAGAGAAGTTGAAACAAGTCCTACCACGGAGGTAGATGACTTGAACGAGGAAATCCTTACATATGCAGAAGATGAATAGTGCTATGTGGATATTCAAGATGTATATGATCAATTGTATGTGCAATATCTCAAGTAATAAAATAAGGTGCTCTCCTTGAATGGTTGAGTCAACTCAAGTGAAGAGGAGACAAGAGCTCTTCACTTGGACTTGGTGAAGCGCAAGGCCCATGTTTGTGGCCTAGAAGACGATAACAATTCTCTCATTGGTCGAAGAGGTTTCTTAAGAGAGAGTGTCATGACCTTCTCAAGTCTAAGAAAAATCTAGAGTCACAATGTGCCAAACTTAATAAAGATCTTCATGAATCAAATGAACTCTCTAATAGACTTTCTCAAAGCAATGAAAAGTTTGATATAATGTTGTCTATGGGAAAGAATGTTAGTGATAAGCATGGTTTAGGCTACACAAATGAAAACACTGACACTTCTTCTAAGACTGTGTTTGTAAAGAGTATCATCAACCCATCACCCCCACAAATGTAAAATCTGGGTAAATTTGAATTTTTATGAAAATGGTAAAATGGTAATTAGCCACTATAGTACAGGTAGAAAACCCAAATTTTTTTAGAACTTGAATGAAAAAACATATCTCACCGTTGTATTTGTCTCATGCAATCTAGTTATCCAGTCAATTTTCGTTGAATTTTGAGACAGTCAAATTTTTTACATTTTACGAGGGGATCGGGTGTCGCGAGACCTAAAAACGAGACGTGGAATTAAATTTCAAAAATTAAAAAATAATTTAGATCTAGTTCAAATTAAAATATTTTGAACTTAAACCGAATCGAAATTTAATTTTTTTAGGACAAAACAGGCGGGAATAGAGGACATGTGGCACAATGAGGGCCAAGTATCTAAGGGGTATAAATGGTGGAAAAATTAGATTTTCTCCCCATACCCATCAGATTTTTGAAATTAGCAAGGAAGAGAAAGAAAATAGAGGATTCTCTAACTTCTCTCTACTATCTACGATTCTGTGTTGCTCGGAATTCTTCAGGCCAAGAAACACAGTTCATCTACACGACGAAGGTTACACCTACGTACCAAAAATTGAAGTTTTTGATGAAGAAAAACAAAAAATGGGATTTTGGAAGAAGTAAGGATTAGAGCTTGTTTCGGCTCTTTAGAGTTTTCTGCCATTATTTTACGCTTCAAGAGGTAGGGTTCTTTTCCTAATTAGGTTAATTTTCAACCTAGGGTTTCATATGATATGGGTAGCATGACTTGAGATGAATTCTCTTGCTTGATGTACTCCTAGTGTAACTAGATTATGGGAAATGGGTATAGAAATATGTTAAACCAATCTTGCATGAATTGAGTTTTTAGAATTTACTTGTTTGGTGAATTCATGAAAAATGTGATAAATTGGTCATGATTGTGCGTTACATGATTTGGTGCCTTGAAGGTGCTTGATAAAATTCCTATGTTGATGTAGCATGTTGGTTTCATTGAAAATGTTATAACATGCTTGGGTATTGAAAATAGTTAAAATTAATTTTAGCATGAATTGGGTACTTAGAAGTTACTTATTTGTGATTTCTTAAGAAATGTATTGATTGGACATGTTATGTGTTTACATTTATGCCTTGAAGGTGTTTGATGAAATGCCTATGTGGATTAAGTGTGTTATTTGCATTGATTGTGTTTTAACATGCTTGGGAGTTGGTGTTAGTATATGCATATGATATATTGACATTGAGGTTATTTATAGTGGTTATATGCTTTTGACATAATTTACCATGGAAAAGGTTGTTGGATATTGAAATGTTCATAATGTGCTTATGACATATTAAACATGGTTGAGAATTACAATTGTACATTTACATTGCATATGCACGGGTAACATCACATTTGTGGGCATTTGACATGAGTGTGGGTATGTGTGCATGTTTTTGAATCAAATACCATTCTTTGTGGTTAAGGCATAGACTCAGGAAGGTTGGACCAATGTCTGGATAAGTTGCATGGCTGCATGAAAAAATTGTGTCGGGTATAGCAGGAAGGTATAGATACTCCTTCGGGTGCAAGACCCAGTTACTGGTTTATACACTTCCGACAGTACAAGTCCAAACAAGTGTAACTGTTTATATAACCGGAGGTGAGATTCCAAAATCCGAATACCCAACAAAGACACATGGTTTATTTTAAAAAGGTCATTGGATGTATAACATTAATGGCGGGGGCTTGGAATTCTCGAATTTATGCGCATAGCATTGCATGTATTTGAGGGAGCCAGTAAAGGCTCAGGTTGAGTTTTATGTGTGAGTCTCATCTCATATCATGGCATGGCATTGAGAATTCCATTGTTTAATTGCATATTCTTGAATGGAGTGATTGTTGTTTTGGAAATTGTATGTGAACATTTCATATGCATCTAGGTTGGGGAGTAGCCTCTTTCGGAGATACCCTATTGAGAATAACTCACCCTTTATTGGGACAGCTCTCATTCGGGCCCTCATTGATGAAGAAAAGCCGAAATGTGGCTTTTAAACTATGCTTTTGTAAAACTAAGATGTAAATTAGATTTTGGGCATGAAATGTATGCAAAGGATTGTAATCGAAATCATATGGACTATATTAAATGTAAAATTACATGTTTTTATATGAGTATGGATAAATGGACCTAGTGTGGTCAATGTTGTATGATTGTATAGGTTGTGTTTTGGGTAGAGCTCCTCGTACAAAGAATGCTTTGAAATTTAGGTAAGTTATGGATCCCGATAATTGGGCATAACGGTGTGGTATTGATTACACGGTATCCACGAGTATTTCACGAGTTGATGGGTGATCAACGAATTGACAAAGGAACCCTGGTTTTAGGAGCGTCGCAACAAGTAGATATAAGTACTAAAAATGCTAATAGTGGCAAGGGTTGCCATTCAAAGAAGAAGGTTCATAAAATCCAAGCCAATCATGATGTGTGTTATACTTGTGGAGAACATAGTCAACATAGTATAAATTGCATAAAAAATAGGGATGTCTTCAACAAGAAACTTGTGCATCTAGCAAATCAATCTGAAGCTCTAAATTTTCAAGTCTTAAATTTTTCTAACCTTATGGAAAGATCTTGTGAGTCCAAGCATAGTCATGCATCATCCTCATATGGACCATGGAGGACCTTGGGAAAATCACCATCCCAACCAAGTTATAGGCCCCAAGTGCTTCTAGAAAGCTCATGGCTCCTAAGAAGTAGAAGAGGTGATCGTATTGACTTAGGTTTTCTTAAATGTATTTCATCAAACACCCTAGGATCATACAATTGTATATATATATATATTTTTGTTCATTTTTTCATTTTTTTATATATGAAAATACAAAAATATTTGAAATTTAAAATACCAAGAACAAAAGAAATACAAAAACCTAAAAAGCGTATTGATGTCCCTTTATTTTGATTCTTGTTTAGTTGCATATTTATGCATTTTTTTCTTTTATATGTGTTATTGAAAAATTAAAAAACATAGGAAAAGAAAAAGTCAAAAAGATTTTCTTTTGTTTTTTTTTCATTGTTTCATGATCATGGTAATTCACACTTTGATTTTTGCATTAATGTATTCATCCTTAAATTAAAGTTGAAAAGTGCATTGCTATGAGTCATAGTACGAGATAGAGAACTTAGTAACATAAATCCGATTGCATGATTTATTAGCCAAAGTCTATTTCATCCTAGTGTGCTTGGACAGTGCTTATCTTTGAAAATTTCAAAACCAAGTACATGCATGTCATTCACCTTCACACTTAGGAGTTTAATTAGTTTGAATTATTGATAATCTTGAATGACACTTAAGTATTGGTGATAGATGAACACATGGCTAAAGGTTAGTGTAACACCCCAATCTATTTAGCAATATTCAAAGTGCTAATTACACCAATAATGAATAAACTAAATTTCCATTAAATATCGGAATCAATAAACATCTCAAAAATAAATAAATAACCTCTCGATAAGGTCAACTCAATTCTCCACCAAAATTTACTCCAAGTTTAACCTACATCTGAAAGGGTTAATGTGGGGTGAGCTTGGGAAAGCTCAGTAAGTAATTTAAAACATAATATACAAAGTCAAAAGGTCAAATGATAATCAATCGACAACCAATAATCAATCAAGGAAATACAAATTAACAGGATATGTCAACAAAACTCAAACATTCAAATAATCAAATCACTCAATGTTTAATACTTGATCAGACTCGACAACAAGCTAGGCATCACTCAATGCATATCGTACACCAACAACCATACCCCAAGCGTGCCTAATGGATATGTCGATAAATTCCCAAATATTTCACTGAAAAAGAATCACAACAATTAACATCAATGAAAAATATGACCGAAATATTGAAATACCAACAATTGAACAGACTAACATTTTAAAACTCTAAATGAAATGATACCACAATTCGAATACGAGTAGGATAATATCAAACAAATGCTCTTTGCAAAGAGATAAATCAGGAAAATATACTATGAATTGACTTGATCTGAATCGTATACCCAAGTATAAGTGGTCAAGCTGTAATACTACTCAGTGAAGTTCGAGGCCGAATCCACAGGGAGTTATTGGTTGGAACTCAAAACAAAAAGGGTGAAATTGTCATGTGCGTAATGTGCATTACAACAGCTTGTGATGTGAGCTTAACTAATAAGTAAATACTTAAACTAAACTTTGATTACAACAATTGAAAAAGGCTACTCTTTAGTTCGGGGATCCAACATGCATTCTATTGGTAGAATATGAAAATGCCATCTTATAGCAATTAACTCCCATGTTACTGGAACATTAACCGGTAGGTTTGATGTATAAGTTGAATCCTAGTAAACCCAAAGGTGAACAATTCAAAAGGTTTACTATAGCTATTTGATTGGCAAGTATATGATTCAATGAAGACAGAGTTCCGGTTTATACATTGAATTGAAAGCATTGGATATGGCAAGATTTAACCCATCTATAACCTATCACTCAAATGTCATATAAATCCCAACTATGTGCATCATTGTATCATATATGAAGTACATAATATAGTATAGATGAAATGGTAATTACAATACGATTAGCTCAGTACTTGTAACCATGAGAATACACTTAGTTATACATAGTATAGAATATAAATGAGGACTATCCACCAATTAAGGCAGGTATAATAGTAAAGCATAAATAAAATATCAGCATTTTCATTACTCACACAATGTTACACATGTCTTCACCTTTCTCTAAAGAGTAAAAGAAAGGCTACTCAGTCTTCATTGCTATAGACAAGCAAGAAGAGTAAGACAATCTCATTCCTACTAATAATGTAAATAAAAAATAAAACGTAAAGAATCCTTCCCCGAGGAATAGTTGAAACACCCCCACTTTTCACTACCAAACTAGGGTGGAAAAATAAGAGAGGTTCAACCCTCCAAGTATAAAGGAATATAAAGAAATATAGAAGAAGAGACTAGGCCAAAGAGTGTTTAGGGTAAGGTATTTTTCTCTAGGGCTTTGTCTCCTCAAAGGGTGGAAGATGATCTTTCAAAATGTCCCCAAGCATGCCTATTTATAGGCTCCAAGAAGGTGTTAAATCGGTTAAAGCAAGGTTGGCCAATAGGAGAAGTCTTGTTGCACCTGCAGACCAATGGGAGGAAAGAGGAGGGTAAGTCAATTAAGGCCACCATCCAAATGCCACCACCACCATCCGAATGGTGTTGGTCCTCTAGATTTTTGCGTTGTAGCCACCTTTGTTGACTTTTTGACTTTAACCACTACTGGGGTGATGGTTTGTACCATTCGGATGGTACATTCCTGATTTTCTCTTTTTATCTTTTCTCCTTTCTTCTTCTTTGCACTTTAGCCCTCCAATTTTCCCTTATTGCATATAAGACCCTACAAAACTTATATTTCAAACATTAGTCACAATATAATCTAAATTAAACACTTTAAATTAATTAACTCACAAAAGTAACCCTAAACCTTAATTCAATACCACACTTTCCAAGGTTAATCATGAATTAAACCACTTACTTTCCAATTGGAACCAACCATCAAATATAAAGATCTCAATGTGTCACTCCAAAAGTTCATTTGAGTTGGATATCATCACACCATTTGAACACTTCGCCCAAATTTCATTCCGTGTTTTCTTTTGCTAACGCACAAATCCATTTCTTACTTATTCTAATGATTGGAGAAAAAACCACCACTTTAATTTTCTTTGGAATGTAAAATCTTTTATCTCTCTCTCTTTCTCTCTACAAAGCGGTGGCTACCTCCTAGAGTCTAGTCTTGCATTTTATAATCCCTATGTGTAAATGTCCACTGCCTTTACTTTACTCAATATATCTAAAACATGAATCTAGAAAACACCATACCCATGTGTTCCAATTTTCTTCTAACATATCACTTTAGTTATTTTTGTTTCTTTTTTTTCTTCATTTCTTTTCTATGTTTTTTATATGCAATGCATCATTTAGTTGAATGTTTAGGCAAATTAAAAAATGCTAAAAAAATTCCACAAATACCGCCACATATCATTCTATATTATTCTCTTGTCTTACTCAATAAATTTCAGTCTCAATAAAATTTATAAAAATCAAATGTTCCATAGTTAAATCCTTACACATAATTTGACCTCAAGTAACCTTCATATAATTTATAAAAATATCATGAGATGCATATAATTTTAATTATTCAGTCTCTTTCAAATGGAGACTCAGTCGTCACAATTAGTTAAACCCCAGTCCCTTAAAAGATGTTGAAGGCCAATTGTGAGAAAAGAACCCAATATGGCCAAATCTAAAAAGGTGAAGCAAAAATAAATGATTAAAAATAACTACACTTGAATTGTGGGAAAACTTAAGCTTAATTGTCAATTTCTCATTTGTAAAGCTTATAGAACTCATGTTTATCATGTTTAGAAGCATACACTAAAATACTAAATTCACAATAGTGTTAATTGAAGCCATAGACAATAAGGGATAAAAGAGATGGGGTGTTGTTAAAAAGAGAAAAATTAGGACACTCACTAGCCTGTCATGTATTCACTTAGACAATTCATTTAGGATTTCATGATGAACTTGTTAATGGTTAAACTAATCAAAATTATTTTTGTGTTGGAGCTTGGTTTCACAAATGTTGCACTTGAATTAGTCAAAGTTGAACAAAATTTGAATACTCATGAGTGAAATTGAACCACAGTGAGGAAACATTGATCTAGGATGCATGCAATTGAGTTCAAAATCTTTGAATATGCCTTAGAGCTATATTGATATGACTAAATTTTGGATGGAGCAATTAAAATGCAAATTGGTGTAATTTTTTTGATTATTTGAATCTTGAGCATTTACTGTTTAAATTTAAAATTGCATTTGATTTTAATCTGAATTCATCCATGCATTGTATTGGAAAGTGTTTAAGCTTAATTTACATCATACATGCATGTTAGGACTAATTATGGATGGGTTGAAGTGGACTAGACTATACAAAATAAAGGTGAACTGCTTTAGGAGCCGCTTGAGCGACGTTCTCAAAGCTCGAGCGACCTCGTGTTAGTCAGCGACCAAGGTTTTAAAATCATGTTTTAGACGACCTTTTGTATTACAAAACCACTCAATCAATGTTTAAGCCTTCTATGACCCTAATCCAAGGTTTTGTAAACTTTCTCAAACTCATTCTTTAGAGATCAAGTAAGACCTAGATTCTTTGGTGGGCTTGGATGTTTATAGACCCTATGACGTGTGAGATAGCATGGTAAGGGAGTTCCATACACATATAAGTGATCCTGATCCTCAGGTTGACCACTTTATTACATATATCCGAGGTATTGAGTTTAAATTTGTTGCCACTCTCATATCTACCACACTTGGACTGCCTAGGGTAGAGAATGACTATCTAGGTGCGAGACGTATAGAAGACTTACCTCCTCTGCATGTTTTGGACACTGAGTTGTATGGTATTTACGATCCTGATAATTGCGCTACATTGAATTTTCAGCAAAACTACTTGACCCCAGATTATAGGATGCTAAGTCTAGTGGCCAACTACAACATAAAATCAAAACCCAAATCTTAGAATTTCCTACCCAAAAGGCACACATGCTTTATGCTTTATTGAAAGGATTTGATCTTGATTTGCCAATGATAATATTTAGGTTTATTCGACGAGCATTTTAGAGGGGGGAGTATTAGACAATCTGCTATTTGGATCCCTAATTATTCATATCTGCCAAGGGCAAGGAGCAGTTATCTTGAGGAGTGACCAACTATACAACCCCATGATAGCCTTGAACAAGAGTTTGATGAAGCAGAGTCAAGCTCAGGCTGAGTATGTTGTATTGGTTGAGGAGCAAGCCCCACCTGTTTGTCCTGAGACTAGTACATTTAGGATACCATCACCCGAATCAGGTTTGGAGATCCTTGTAGCCCATAAGACATCACTTACTAATATGATGACCAAGGTTGAGTGCACCAATGATTAAGCATCATCGTTTGAATTCTCAGAGGTTGGATGCACGAGATGGCAGGATAATGAGCTTAGAGGAGACCCAACAGATTGCAATGGGAGTAGTTGCACACAGAGTTGGGCAACTTAGGAGGTTGCTAAAGGGGAAGCAAATTTTAGGCAAGCCTGTGCCAAATGACATGGATTTAGATCTAGAGATGCCTTGACACGACAGAGGAGATGGTAAAGATGGTGGTTATTCATCCATTTAAGATATGGCTTTAGAGACTTAATATTAGGTCATATGTGAGCATGCAATTGTTTTATTTATTTATGGCTTGTACTAAAGTACTTAATATATTTTTATTTATTTAGCTCTATTTTTTGTTGTTGTGGCATACTCTTCATCCTATGTTTGGTTAATTATCATATTTGATCATTGAGTTATATGTCTTGTTTGTCCCTTACTTAGTCTATGTGCATGATTGGCAAGTTGTTATACATGCATACCTTCTTGTTATATTATGATTATATGTCATGATTGTATTGGTCATCATTGGATTGATATCTATGGAAAATAAGAAAAGAATATGTTAGGTGACTTGATTCTATACCACGCTTGTTGCATGTTGTCATTGGGTTGGCATTTGTGACAAAATATAGGGAGAATATGTTTGGTACATTTGAGATTAATTGGGAAGATTTTCCCTTCACTTGGCTAGATATGTTGCATGTGAACATAGAAATGGGGAGTTTCTAGTTCAAATACTCAAGGGGAGTAAATTTACAAACTTAGCATAAAGTCACATATTTTTTTTCTTGTTTATCTTTCACTTGTTATTTTATTTGTAAACACCAACTAAGGTGGAGAACTTGATATGTTTTGCATTGATAAATGCTTGATCATTTTCCCTAATCTCTAACCCTCGAACCCAAATTGTGTGTATATATGGCTTATAGAGATTGGTGAGTGTCACTCTTCCTCGGGTTCAATGTGAAAAATGGGAAAAATCATATGTGGATGAACAAAATGTGTGAAAAAGTGCTCTCCAAGAGTAGAGAGAATCTTACAATGTTGTGCTTTATTTGGAATGGGTATTCCAAGGTCCTCTCTTCAGGGAAGGAAATGTCGAATGTTTTTGAAGGGTGATTTGAGCAAAGTGAAAATTAGAAAATCTTTGTGATTTGAAGTTTGGTAGTTTGTGATTTGTAAAATATGCAATAAAATAAGGTTGGCAAATCCATATAGGTCATTCCATTGGGAATGCCAAATCGACTCATTTCATTCAACCAATGGTGTCTTTGTGTTTGATTGATTCTTAGGAAGTGAGGGACTAATCTGGTTGTGTTGGACAAAAGAATGCCTTGTGACAAGTCTATGGTGTACCAGGAGCCTACAACCACGTCCGCACCCAACCTAGTCAAAGCAAACACTTTACACTGCGATGAAGAATGAAGGGAGTCGATTTCACATACCCAATACAAAATTCCTTTTGGATTAACCAACTAAAATTTTAGTTACTCATAATAAAGGCAAGAACAAACATGAAATGAAGAAACATAGTGATGAAATCAAACATAGACATGTATTAAGGTAAGAAGAAAGTTTAAACTACAAAAGAAATGACATTCATAGTTGAAATGCAAAGCTTGAAGAGAAATACCCAAATTTAAAAATGAAATACATTAACACTTAGCTAAACTTGATTAAAACTTGAATAAAAGAGATTAGAGTGCAAAAGGGAAAGATTACAAGTTAAATGGAGCTTACTACAATGAAAATGGTGAAGGAAAATGTAAAAACCCAGCATTTCTCTCTAAAACTTCATATTCTACCTTGAAGCTTCTCTTTATAAAAGCATAATAATCTAAAATTGTGTGAAACAACTTCATATTTTCATCCATCCTCTCTCCTTTAGCATGAATGACTGACTTGGAATGATTGGAGAGAGTTTGTCCACTCCAAGAATCAAAATCAGTCAAGGTATGGACGTCCCATGTCTTTCCAATCACTCCCTCTCTCTCACTTGCCTCTTCCCTCTCTAATTCTTCCAATCTGAAGTTCTGGGGTGATGAGCTCATCATGGGGTGTTAAAGATGTCAGGGCATGGTTTAGAGGACAAAAGGTGGGCCCCCGAATTTGGTGTAGTCCTGTGAAGAAGTGCCTGGCATTTTTGGGCAAAACCTACCAGTACATCATAGGTAATCTACTGGTAGGTTTTTTCTTGTAAGATTTTCTACTGGTAGATTTTTGCATGGCAGAGGTAGAAGATTTCCAGTGGCATTTTCTACCGGTAGGTTTTGAGTCTTCTATCGGCATGTCTTGAATAACTTGTACCAGTAGATCTTGTCTTGTGTTGGAATGTTTTTGGTTCCCTGAGGTCCTGAGCCATCCGTCAAGCAGTCCCTTCTTCCCCATTGAACTTGAGCACTTGATGGGGTGCTTTATGGATGCCTTTACCAACCCATTACCTATAATCAAACAATTCTTCGTGTATTATCAATTTAAAACCTTTTTCCCAATTTCCACCACAAACAAGTTAAAATGGGTGCAATAGAGATGCATGTTATGCACTATTCTACACTCATCAATAAATCAATTAGTTCTCAACCAAACGAGGCAAATTAGTTCGAACATCTTACATATTTGTACTTGTATGATGTATACATACTTATCATGCCTTAAGCTTCTCTTGGTGCTTTTCATACCTTTGAGTATGCAATTTATTTCTCTAACACATGATGTGTTTCACGAGGTTTTGGTTTGAGTGGTGATGTGCAAGACTATGATCTTCAAGCTTCATCCAAAGATTTAGATTATTATACTATATAAAGAATTAGTGTGTATGTATAGTGTTGAGATTAGATTTACAATTCTTTTGTTCAATGGTTTGGGGTTGTAATCTTGATTTCAAACTTGTGTGTTTGATAATGGAATTGCTAAAGGGGGAATTGTTCAATCATGTATTTGTAATTGGCTAATTTCATGGATTCCATTTTAAAATTTCAACCATTTTCATAGTCATTATGTTATCAAGTCCAAGATTTGAAAGAGTCATTGTAGGGAGGAGATCAAGTGTCAAAGCTACATCTTTCAACCTCTGTATACACCTTCATGTTTAAGATAAAGGTGATGACATTAAAACCTAGATAAACCCTTAGCTATTTTAACTTTGGATTATTAGGATGAAAATAGAATTGGAAGTGATCCAATTTTGACTCCTAGGTGATTTTAAAAGAAAAGTTTTTCTAAACGATTTATGAGTTTTGAAAATATAGCTTGAGTTACAATCAGACCCCTCATTGAGCAAAACCCTTTAGTGATCAGAATGATACTTTTTTGCATGGTTTTAGACTTAAAAACATGTAGGAACCGCCCTATGCTTGCTAGTCTTTGCCAGAGTGGTCTCTTGATGACTTAGGATAAGAGGGAAAAAGCCATAGGAGATTAGCACAGGGCTCGCTTTATGAGCAAGCTTGAGCAATCCCATGGTTACTCGAGCGTTGCCCATGGTTGCTCGAGCTATCCTAGTCCTTGGTTGGTTTGAGATGATGTGTTCACCCTCGATCGGTCATTCGCGAATATAAGTTTTCTTATTTACTATAACTACCCTTATTCCGAGATTATAAATACGAAGTGTCTTTCCCAGACCAAAGTCAAGCCTCTTGTGAGATTTCTAAAAGAGAAACCTATCTTTCCACCTTGAGAGCTTCCACCATAACCTAGATCCCTAAGATTCAAAGGCTACTACTAGTGATTCTACTCAAGCTCACAATTTGGTGGTGAAGAACTTGTCGGTTGAACAAACCCATTGGTGTGTGCATGCCAAGGATTGTTGGCTTGCCTATAATCGCTCAAGGCCTAGACCACCCATGCGACTGAGAGGTCCAAGTGAAGCTACACCAGATGTCAGAGAGGGACTTTCAAAGTACAGATATGGAAAGGAAAGGAACATCTAACCATGGTATTGGTTGATGCATAAGTCTTGAGTACTTGTATATTGATTTGGAGAATAGTGGATTAGGCTTTGGTGAACCCAATGAGGTTCCCCGTTGTTTTTTTCGAGGAGGGTTTTTATAGTCAAAAAATTGGTTGTCTCTTATTGTTTATTGCACACAATTGCATTTGTTAGCATACATGTGCACTATGTGTTTGATGTTTTGCTATTTGATATCATATCATCCATAATTATGCAATTGGGTTTGGAGATTTGGGAAGCATGAGACTAATTATGAGTGAATTAATTGAATATTAATTTGATCAATCATCATGTGTGTTAAGGATTGTGGTGACTAAAAACATTCTCACATTCATTGCTTCATATTTGTGAGAAGAGGTAATTGTGGTAGACATAGGTTTTAATTTGTAATCAATTTGGGATAAAATTAAAAAATCTGTTCACCCACCCCTAGGTATAGTTTCTTGGTATCTACGTGTGTAATCATAAGGGAAGATCCATATCAGTTTCCCCCTCTTGGAACAACAAGTTATAAGTCTGGAGTACTTGTAAATTGAATATGGGTTTAGTGGTTTAGGCTTTTGTGAACTAAGAAGGTTCCCCATGGTTTTCCCAAGAAGAGTTTCCGCATCAACAAATTGAATGTGTTCTTAATGCTTTAATTTGCTTGTACACTTGCAATGTTGCACACACGTGCATCATGAGTTTGATAAATTGATTATTTATCTTTCAAGTCATTAATAGTGGTTTTGGTGATTGTGGCTTTGGTTGGGATCAAAAGGAGACTGTGGATTGGTTGGTGTTGACTGCATATTCATTATTCCATTCACATTCTTAATGGGTTGTTATTGTTAAAAGGAGTTCTCAATTAAATTGGCATATATTTATGATAAGTGCTTGATCGGTTTTCCCTAATCTCCAATCCTCGAACCCGGATTGTGTGTATACATGGCTTATAGAGATTGGTGAGTGTCACTCTCTCTCGACTTCGATGCAAGCAATGGGGATAATCGTGTATGGATGAACAAAAATATGTGTGTGCAAAAGTGCTCTTCTTGATTGTGTTTTCCCTAATCTCCAAATGTGTTCCCGAATCATGTGTATATGGCTTATACGAGTAGGTGAGTGTCACTCTCCCTCGGGTTCAATGCTAGAAATGAAGAAAATTGTGCATGTGAAAAAAAAGTGTATGTATGTGCAAAAGTGCTCCATAAGCGAAGAGAGACTTGCAATGTTGTGTTTTACTTGGAATTGGGTATTCCAAGGTCGTCTCCTTAGGGAAGGTAGGTCAAATTGTTTGTGAAGGGTGATTTGGAAACAAATGAAAATGAGAAAAAAATTTAATTGTGTTTTGGTGAGTTGTGTTTTTGTAAAAATTCAAGAAAGCAAGTTTGGCTAAAACCTACCAATAGGTTTTACACAGAACTGGCAGCAGCCTATTCACACGACTCCCCCTTTGCCATGGGCCCATCTCTACTCATCCAGACCATACCTTAACACAATCAACACTCCATTGTGCTCTCCTAATCTCAAGAAGTTAGGTTTGAAGTGAGAGAAAAAGGAAAGAGAAGGGAGAGAAGAGGAGTGGTTGGAAGGCATGGGAAAGGCATGTCATGGCCTATGGTTGCTTGTGGCAATGTCCATACTCACTCCACTAATTACACTTCAGTTCTCACAGACCATAAGGGGTTATGGACAAAATTGGAAGCACTACGTCATGATTATCCAATTACACACATAGTTTTAGAGAGAGAAGCTCAAGAAAGAAGATGAAGTTAGAGAGAGAAAGTTGGGTTTTTCATATTTCTTGAACATTTTCAGTGTTGTAAGCTTTAAATTATTTGTAATCTTTCCCTTTTTCACTTAAAAACTCTTTTGCCAAGGATTGAATAGGGTTACTATCAAGAATAGGTACCTTTTGCCAAGGATTGATGAATTGTTTGATCAGTTAAGAGGGGCGTGGGTCTACTCCAAGATAGATCTCCGTACCGGTTACCATCAATTAAGGGTTAAGGAGGTAGACATCCCTAAGATGGCGTTCAGAACGCGGTATGGGCATTTTGAGTTCACAGTGATGCCATTTTGGTTGACGAATGCTCCAACAGCATTCATGGATCTCATGCATAGGATATTCCAACCCTATTTAGATCAGTTTGTCGTGGTCTTCATTGATGACATCTTGATCTACTCCAAGTTTGAGGAGCATGAGGGTTATTTGAGAATTGTTCTCCAGACATTGAGAGATTATTAGTTGTATGTCAAGTTCAGTAAGTGTGAATTCTGGCTTACTGAGGTGAAATTTCTGGGGCATGTAGTGTCGGCTTCAGGTGTATCTATGGACTCGGAGAAGGTTGAGGTAGTTATGAATTGGGAGAGACCGAAGTCAGTCTTCAAGATACGTAGTTTCTTGGGATTAGTAGGGTACTACCGACGGTTTATTGAGGATTTCTCCCAATTGGTTGCCCCTATGACAAAGTTGACCCGAAAAGAGGTCAAATTTGTGTGGAATGATTCTTGTGAGAATGCATTCCAAGAGTTGAAGAGGAGGCTTACTTCGGCTCCTATTATGATAGTTCCAGAATGGGGACAGAGGTACACGGTCTATTGTGATGCCTCGAAGGACAGGCTGGGATATGTTTTGATGCAGTCCGGGAGGGTAGTAGCTTAAGGTTCTCAGCAGCTAAAGAATCATGAGCAGAATTACCCCACACATGACATGGAGTTGGCAGCCATTGTCTTTGCCTTGAAGGCTTGGCGTCACTACCTGTATGGTGAGCAGTTTGAAGTGTTTCGGACCACAAGAGTTTGAAGTTTATTTTCACACAACGGGACCTCAACATGAGGCAACGCCTGTGGATAGAGTATTTAGAGGACTATGAATTCACTTTGCATTACCATCCTGGTAAGGCAAATGTAGTGGCTGATGCACTTAGCCAACGGTCACGGGGAGTTTTGGCTAGTGTAGCTTCCCAGGAGTGGTAGATGCTCGAGACTGTGGGACAGTTAGGACTATGTTATATGGGTCAAGCTCAGGGTACTTTGGGGAGTTTGGTGGTTATGTCATCTCTACAAGCAGGTACAGGTGACGAGGGTTAGGCTATTCACTCGGATGGTAATCTTCGGTATCGAAGAAGGGTTGTGGTTCCTCAGTTGGCAGATCTGAGAGAGGAGATCCTTAGGGAGTTTCATTGCTCCTGTTTTACAGTTCATTCAAGGGGCACAAAGATGTATCATGATCTTCATCGCCAGTATTACTAGAGTGGAATGAAGAGGCAAGTTGGTGACTTTGTCAATCGATGTCTCACGTGTCAGCAAGTTAAGGCTAAACACCAGAGACCAGCGGGATTACTCCAGTCTTTGGAGGTAGCTGAGTGGAAGTGGGAACATGTCACGATGGATTTTGTGACTCACTAGCCACGGACATCACGGGGTTATGATGCGGTGTGGGTGATAGTGGACCAGCTTACTAAGTCGGCACACTTTTTGGCTATGCGAATGACCTTCACACTGGAGGAATTTTGCAGGTTGTATATACGAGAGATTGTCCGGTTGCATGGGGTACCCGTCTCTATAGTATCAAATCGGGATCCCAAGTTTATGGCTCATTTTTGGGAAAGTTTCAGTAGGCCATGGGGACACGGCTGATGATGAGCACTGCTTTTCATCCCCAGACAGACGGTCAGTCAGAGAGGACTATCCAGACATTAGAGGACATGCTACGGGCATGCATCCTAGATCTCAAGGGTCATTGGAAAGATTACTTACCCTTGGTGGAGTTCGCCTATAACAATAGTTATCAGGCAAGTATACAGATGGCACCCTATGAGGCGCTATATGGGAGGTCATGTCGTTCTCTGGTATGATGGACGGAGATAGGAGAGAGGTCTTCTACGGGTCCGGAATTGGTTAGAGACACCTTAGAGAAGGTAGACTTGATTCGGAAGCATCTTTTTATGGCTCAAAGCCGGCAGAAGAGTTTTGCTGATAGACGACGATGACCTCTAGAGTTTGAGGTGAGAGATCATGTCTTCTTGAAGGTGATACCTAAGAAAGGAGTGGTCAGGTTTGGTAAGCGGGAAAATCTGTCATCAAGGTATATCAGGCCCTTCGAGGTACTCGAGAGGGTGGGTGCAGTGGCTTACCAGTTGGCATTATCGCCAAATTTATCGGTTGTTCATGCAGTATTCCATGTCTCTATGCTCCGGAAATATACTCCAGATTTGACACATATGGTGGATTGGGGTGAGTTGACTGTTGATATGGATGGGACCTTCGAGAAGGGACCGGTGCGCATCATGGATAGCCAGGAACAGGTTTTGCGAGGCAAGATCGTGCAGCTAGTGAAGGTGTTGTGGCAGCACCAAGGGGTGGAGGAGACGATATGGGAGCGCGAGGACACTATCTGTACCAATTACCCTTTCTTGTTCGAGGATGGAGATACATTGTTATGGTCATTTAGCATTATTTGACTGTTACATACGCATGTGATTGTATGTGTATACGTATGTGAATTTCGAGGATGAAATTCTTTTAAGGGGGGGAAGAATGTGAAACTCAGGAAAAATTTGAATTTTTTTCTGAAAAAGGGTAAAATGGTAATTTATCATCCTAATACGTATTTAAAATACATATTTTTATAGAGTTCGGATGGGACAACGGACCTAACCGTTAGATTCGCATCGCGAAATCTAGCTGTCCTGTCAATTTTCGTTAAATTCTGAGATAGTCGAGTTTTTCACATTTTTCGAGGCGACGGGTGTCCGATGACCCCCAAAAATAAAATTTTTATAAAAATTTTAAAAGTTAGAAAATATTTTAAATGAATTTCATATAAATATTTTGAACTTAAACCGGTATGAAATTTAATCGTTTCGGGGCGAAAACAGACCCGAACAAAAGGGGACACGTGGCACGACTCGAGCCAAGCCTTGAAAATTATAAATAGGGCTAAATATTAGATATTTCAACATGAATATCTCTTATATTTAGCTGTTTTCAGACATCGGAGAGAAAGAGAGAGAAAAAAAGGAAAAAAGTCAATTTTGTCTCTACGATTCAAGAAGATCCGTCGGTCGGAATCGCTCAAGCCAAGAATCAAAGTTGATCTACGTGACACGAGCTACACATGGGTACCAAGAACGAAGATTTTCACCGAAGATCAAAAGGTGAGATTTTGGAAAAATCAAAATCTTGAGCTTTGGGGGTGTTCTTGGAGGTTCTAGTATTCATTCTACACTTCTATTAAGGTAGGGTTCTTCCTACTTTGGTTTTACTCCTACCTTAAGGGGCTGTTTTTGGTGGCTAAAATATGACTATTATGTGGTTGTTTTGTGGCTGAAATGTAGAGGTCTTGGGACAGTTATGGGGCTGTTTACGGACTATTTTTATGGCCTGTTAAAGGCTATTTTTATGGCCTAATATGGACTGAAATTGTAACTGTTTTTAGGCCATTCATGGACTGTTTTAGGGCCATTTTACAGACTATTTTACGCCACTTTATAGACTATTTTGTGCTCCAATTAGGGGCTGTTTTGTGGGTTGTTATGCGGGCTAGTACATGGGTTGTTGTGTGTTCTAATTTGCCTTTGTGATTAAATGTGTTATTGACATAAAGATAGTGATAACATGCTTAAAATTGTTTTATGAAAAAGTGTGAATGTATATGCATGCGTGTGTTATATTAACATTGTGACAAATTTGGTATCTATATGTTTAGAACATAACTTACCATAGATATGTTGAGATTGTTCATATGTCATTCATAGCATATTGAACATTGTAGCGTAGTGCATAGAAGCATCCCATTCATGGGCTTAGGCATGAGTATGGGTGTGTGTGTGTGTGAGTTGGGCATGGTTCACTCAAGCATCATTCTTGGTGATTGAAGGGTGGGCTCAGAAAAGTGGGATTAAATGTCCTACTGGGTTGCACGGTTAATATGCATAAGAAAACTTGTGTTGGGTATAGCAAGTAGGGCTAGACACTCCCTTGAGTGAAAAACCCGGCTACTTGGTTCATATACTTACCGGCGATGAAATTCCAGAAAAGTGTAACGGCGTACGAAGCCGGAGGTGCGATTCCTGAATCCGATACCCAATAAAGGCACATGATTTTGATATATAAATTATCCATTTGATGGGAAACATCCAAGAATGAAATGGTTTTATGACATATGGTTGATTTTAAAATGGTCTTTGAATGTGTTTCATCAAAGACGTTGTTTTACACATGCGTTGCATTGTGTTATGGGGGTCGGTGAGGACTCGAGTTAAAGTTACATGAGCGAGTTTCATCTCATTTCATTGCATGACATGGTGAATTCCAATATAGAGTTGCATATTCTTACTTGGAATGTTAATGTGAATATGAACTGTCAAATATGAACATTGCATGTGCACTTAGGTGGGGAATAGCCCTTGTAAGATATACTCTACTGGACGTTAGCTCACCCTATATGAGAAACATTTTAGGTACGGGTCATACGCCGAGGGACGGCACTCACTCGGGCACTTAAGGAGGAAGAAAAGCCTACTTGTGGATTTCAATCCATTTCTTTTGTAAAATTAGACTTATAATTAAATTTTGGCATGTAATGTGTAAAGGAATTATAATAGAGTCTATATGGACAGTTTTAATATAGTCTTGCATGTTTGTATGAGTATGGATAGTTGGACCCAGTGTGGCCAATGTTTACTTATAAATGGACCCGGTGTGGTCATTATTGAATATTGGACCTCAGATGGGTCTTATTATGATATAATGTACAGGTTATGTTTTGAGTAGAGTTTCCCTTACAAAGGAGACGCTGCCCAAATTTTTAATAAAGGATGGACCTCGATAAATGGGGCACAACGTTGAGATATCGAGTTACTCGGTATCCACGGACATTCCGCGGGTTGATGGGTAATCAACAGACCCCTGGATTTTGGGGTGTCACACTTTCTGTAATCGATGCCATCATAGCGTAATCAACATGATTCCCCTTTAGGCAATTAAGACTCATGTGCTAGAATATTTGGCCATTATAGGTTACATTCCCTAGGCATTACGTAGCCTTATGGAGGGTGCTAGTTGTTGTAGTCATAGCATACATAAGGGTCTTGTTGCTGAATATTACCAACTTGCGCACCCCAAGCTCTTGATCATGAGTTATGGGGTCCAAGATTAGATGTCCAAGCTAGGGGGTTTAAGCTTAAGCTTAGCTAATTTTTGGTATCATCATTATTAATATAGGTTTTCATTTGAATATATGTTTAAAATTGATGGTGTGTATGTTGGGAATTGTGGAGGTTAATGAGGAAGATTAAGGAAGAAGATGGAACAGAAATAGGGAACAGAGCAAGGACGAACTAGTTCAACAAATGTTAAACCGGTTTTGAGGAAATTTTGTTTGTAGAATCGGTTGAACTTGAACTGGTTCAAGTAGGTTTTTCTTCCATCCTTGTCATATCGCTTCGGAGTTGTTATCCATTTAACTTCTAAACATTCTTAAGCATCCTAATTGGTTCTAATCAATCCTAATTGATTTTATTTATCTACAAGCACATCACTAAACCTAAGATTTTAGGTGCATGAAATAAATGGAATGGGGTACTGGGAAGCTATCGGGTTAATGTTATGTGTAATAAATGATATTTATGTGGTTTGTGGTTGTTTATGTTAGGTGCAGAGACCATGATATTGGCGTCAGATTTACCTAAAACCACATAAAGGGACTGAATTTAGATTTGTAAATTGAACTTGAGGTGAGTGTATTAATTCATTTGTATTGGAGAAGTGTATGAGTAATTACTAGCAATACTTATGTGGTTATAGTTGAATTATGAATTGGTGGATTTTGTGTTGTGTACTAATGTTTGGTTATGAGTTTGACTTATGAATTGAAGGATTATGTGATTTCTATGATTATATCTACTGAGACTACTGGGAATAAATAATAGTGATGTAATAGTTGAGATTGTCGGGCATAGACAGTAGAGATGAAATTGTTGAAACTACTGGGCATAAATAGTGACGATGTGATTGCCAAGAAACTCGGGAGGAAACGGGTAGCATTAATTATTGTTGTTTGGTTGGATATTGATTTTGAACCTTATTATGTAGATTGTGTTATTATTGTTCTATGCTTGGGTGTCTTCTTTCTATATGTTTTAAATATACTCACTAAGCATGTGGTTTTTCTCAACTCTCCACAGTTACTTGATTTCAAGTACATGGAAAGTAAAAGGTGGTCTGCTAGGCAGTCTAGCTTGACGTAGAGAGGTTGACATCAAAATGTACAATATGTCATGTAAGATAATTGTACACAGTTTTTGTTGATTTGTTAAGGATGTTAAAAGGTGTGGTGCCCTAGTCATTTTGTAACACTATTCTATGTAAATGTCATATTTCCTTATTTAAGTAAATAGCTAAGAAATATTATGGACTAAAGGTTAACATGTTTAGAATTACCCACACTCTATCTCTCTTTTGGGATGGGGTGTGACAGTTTTTGGTATCAGAGCTAGGATTTTATAGATTCTGTACACTTGCCAAGTCTAGTTGTCACAGTGGACCATTAGAGGTGTGTCTGTCAAGTCTTATAGGATGGTATATATATGATGATGTTATTAACACGATTGAGCAGTAATGTGAATAACAGGTGTACTGAACAGTTAGATATAGTTTAGTCTGAGCTCTAAAGCTCTAGGGAATAGGATTTGGGATAAATGGGTGATTACACAGAGTGTTTATAGTGGTTCACCAGTTTGGGAGCTCGACTAATCCACTCTCAAGGGAGTCTCTTGCTCCTAATTATATTGATAACTATGTGAAGTTTACAGAGAGTGTTTTTGTGAGACTACAATGGCTTGTTTTTCTTTTTGGTGGGTTTTGCCTCCTATTTATAGTTATCCCTAGGTCTTGCTTGATTTGAGTCAAGATCCTCGCCCCTCTCTTGTAACGGTTACCCTTATTGCACAATGAGACTTGCACATGCTGACTAACTATTGCTACCAAAAAAGGGAAACTCAGTACGATCTAGCTATCCTTTGTACCGCCTTCCTTGAAATGTGGACATAGGGACGTGAGGTCTATAAATAATATAGATAAGTGGAGCTCCCGACCTGAGTGGCATGACCTAGGTTACCAAGCTCAACCTTAGGTACTTTTGTGGTACCATCAATATATTTATTGAGTACAGTGATGTTATATTATTGTTTGTTCACTTTCCCTTGTTACTTGACAAAAATAATTATGGATCTAGTGTTTTGGAAAAATATAAAGGAGGAGGCTTCTTCTATTCCTGCTGGAGATGCTTGATTTCTTTACTTACCTCACCTCGATGGTGGTGAGATTTTTTTTGAGAGGTATGACAGAATTTAAGTGAATGCCCAAAAGTGGTGTACCCTAAAAATTGTGCAAAAGTTGATCCCCAAGCGAAAGGAGACTTATGTGTTGTGTCTTAACTCAGAAAAAATTGAGGTCATCTTGTCAAGGGAAATGTGTACAAATCTATACATTGCAATCTACACTACCAAACCAAAACTCACAAGATTTTACACTTTTCATTTCTTACAAAATCACCTTCACCACAATTCGACCTTCCTTCCCTGAGGAGACGAACTTGGAATACTTAATTCCAAGTAAAACACAACATTGCAAGTTTCTCTACACTTGGGGAGCACTTTTGCACTCACACACACATTTTCGTCCACAAACC
>CAUOFW020006477.1:0-23906 GCA_963454935.2 Ilex paraguariensis
CAATTCAAATCTCAAAATATACACAAAATGACTTTTGTCTTTCGCAATTGAAATCTCTTAAAATTTTTACTTGAAAGTTAATCCGACATCTAATATTAACACCTCAAATTTAATAGAGAACTTAGGCCCTTAAAGACGTGTTTGGGATGATTTTTCAAAATTGTTTTTATAACTTATAACTTGTAATAAGTACTTTAGAAAAAAATTAGTATTTGGAACAGCCCTACCATCACCACTACCATTACCGCTACCGCCACCACTATTGCACCACCCCCACCATTGCCGCCGCAGCCACCCCCACTCGCTCACCACCACCATCATCATTACCACCACCACCACCAATGAAGATTGGCGAGAGGACCCGAGAGATGATAACAGAAGGCGAGATCCTGCAAGTAGGAAAGAAAAGGAAAGTAGTCCTAAGAAGAACCACTCCAAAAGGGTAAGTGCAAGGGATCAATTAGGTTCATGCACCAATGAGTCAGCTAAGAGGTACACCCCTTTTAACACCTCTATGAAGCAGATCCTCTACCAAATACAGGATGAGAAAATGCTCAAATGGCCCGAAAAGATAAAAACCCTTCCCAAAAGGAGGCCTAAAGATAAATATTGTCGCTTTCACCGAGATCATGGCCATAACACAAACGACTATTAGGTCTTGAAAGACTAAATATACGATTTGATCCGGGAAGGTCATCTAGGGAGGTACATAGAGCGCTGCCATTAAGAGAGGAATGAAGCCTAACCTCCCCATTAGAGAGGCTTCAGTGAACTCCAGAGGTTTTACAGGAGGCAAAGAGAACTACTCTGCAGGGCTGGCGCACGCATGAAGAGCAAAATCAGACAAGCTGGAAATGAGCTTGTAAACCTAGGGAAGAAACCCTGGTAGAAACCCCAAATCACTTTTTCTAAAGAAGATCTGAAAGGAATCAAGCATCATATGATGATCCATTGGTGGTCACTTTGACGATTGCCAACAACGTAGAAAAATGGTCTTGGTCGATAGTGGGAGCTTAGTTGATATTATAATTGCCCCGACCTTCGACAGGCTAAATATTGGTAGAGAAAGGCTAGTTTTGTAACCACACCATTCATTGGTTTTCCAGGAGAAAGGACACATCCAATTAAGTCTATCGTCATACAACTTATGATTGGATCAACACCACGATAGACTACAATCATGACAAACTTCCTGGTTTTGGAATGTTCATCAGCATACATCATCATTTTAGATCACCCAAGCCTCAATGCGATAAGGGTTGTACCCTCAACCTACCACCTCCATATGCGGTTTTCAACAAAAGAGAAAGTAGGAGAGGTATGAGTAAAGGTAACAATTTTTGACACAACACGACAACCTAATACGAACACGACAAATAAAATGGTTTAAATTAACTACTTTTTGACACAAACTCATTTATGACATGACCTGCCAACACGAAATGTTAACGAGTCATGGTCGGATTCAACCCGCTCAACTCAAAATTGACTCAGATTAACACAAACCCGCTTAACCTGCTTAGACCCAAAATTGACCCAGCACTATATTAAGAACCTAGTCTTTTTTTCTAACCCTAACTTCATTTTATTATTTTCAGTTCATTGAGAGCTGAGAGCTGAGAGCTGTCACATGATTCGTCCATAGAGGCCTACAAATTGACGATTAAAACATGGGATTTAGAGCAGATTCTGGCCAAAATCACAAATTCAATTTTTTGAATTCGTAAATTCCAAATGTGCATTTCGCAGGCTCAAAATTATTGGGATCAATTTCATAATTTTAAAAAAAATTACACTCATTAAAAAAATTACACTCATTAAATAGCTGAACCCATGCCTAAGTAAAATTTTTACACACTTTCACTTCACTAGGCCCTAATTATGAGACCCAATATCCAATTACCTACCCTCATGCTCTACTTATAGCCGGCCATCCATTGTGCCATTCTTCTTAGCTACCGATGTGGGATTCCCCCACTTAGAGGTTGTTGCCTTTCAACCGGTGTTATCAAAATTGGACCGGACTGGCCGGTTCGACCGATTAGACCGTAATATATTACTGCACGATCTTTCAAGTTTAATGAGAAAAACATTTGAGAAATGTTATTACGTCCAATAATTAGACATGATTTGTCTTTTTAGTTTGTTGAGTATGAATGTATTAGACAAATCTTTAACTACTTAAATCCAGATGTCAAATTTATTGCAAGAAACACGGCTAAGATTGATATTCTCAAATTACATGCAAAAGAAATGCGTAGGTTGTCTGTTATCTTGCATTACATACTTGGAAGGATTAGTTTTACTTCTGATTTGTGGATATATATTGCTACCAATGGGTATTTAAGTCTCACATCACATTTCATTGACAAAGATTAGGTGTTGCAAAAGAGAATTCTAAATTTCCCTTACATGCCTCCTCCACATGGTAGCATTGCAGTGGCTGACAAGATTTATGATTTGTTGACAAAATGGGGGGTTGAGAAAAAGTTTTTTTCAATTACTTTGGATAATGCTTCTGCAAATGATGTCATGGTTGATATGCTTAAGAATCAACTGAATTTGATAAATGTTTTTCTTGGTGGTGGTGATTTTTTTCTATATTCATTATTGTGCTCATATTCTAAACTTAATTATGCAAGAGGGGTTGAAAGAAATAGATCTGGTTGTGGAAACAATTAGAGAGTGTCAAGTATGTAAAAGATTCTTGGGTAAGAAAACAAAAATTCTTAGAGTGTGTTGCACATACATCTTTAGATAGCAAGAAAAGTTTGAGGCAAGTTGTTCCTATTAGATAGAACTCAACATATTTGATGCTTGCAAGTTCAATTTACTACCGTCATGTCTTTTGTCATTTGCAACTTGTTGATTCTAATTTTAAGTATTGTCCATCTCAAGAAGAATGGATCAAATTTGAAACGATTCAAGTATTTTTTTTAAAAAAAAATTATGATACTATTGTTATCTTTTCTAGCTCTCAGTATCCCACACCAAACTTGTACTTTAAACAAGTTTTCAGTGTTCAACTGACTTTGAATAGAGAAATGCAAAGTTTGGATACTTTTATGAGAAGAATATCTTGACAAATGTATGAAAAATTTGAAAAGTATTAATTGGAGTATGGCGTGATATTGGTCATTATAATTGTGTTTAATTCTCATTATAAACTTGACTTTACGGACCAATAAGTATCATAGAAATCCTCAATCAACCCCCTCCCCTAAAAACAGGTTGGTATGTTTCTTACTTCTGGTCATGACTTAGGTGTCATATAGAATCTAAGTAAATCATTGATATTTTGTTTCTTTAGGTTGGTGGTCATGTAAGCGATCTAATATGTTTCCTGTCTTGATCTTGTTTTTTTATTTTCTAATAAATTGTCCTACTAATTGTGCTTCCTCAAACTATATATAAAGAAAAGAAAAGAAAATAAAGACAGATTGGAAAAGTTAGAGAAATATATCCAATAATTTTCACCAAACCTCTAATACAAAATTTTCCAAATCTGGACAAGGGGGCAATCGCGTCTTCTTGACCACCAAATTTCTTTAATTTCCTTTTATTTTATCGATGTATGAGGATGAATCTAACTTAAGAGGAAATGACAACAGAAACTACTGTTGTCTTGTATGTATATCTTTAGACTTACGAGACTTGAACTCTTCGATAATAGGTAAGGGATTGGCCCCCAAAATAAACTCGTAGTGGGTAATCCTTCAATTTCTTAAAGACGTGATTGTCCTATAAACCCCTCAATTTATCATTCCCCCGAGAGAGGAGAGAACAATTATATATGAAATAAAAATAAAAAATTATAATTAATCCGAAACTTTCTTAAACAATACATCTAAACTAGAGACATGTTGTGTACTTTTTTGATAGCTTTGGTCATTAGACGACATAATAAAGAATCAAATCCCTAGTATCCACCCCTATACCTGGCTTGGAGCCAAAACCACCCACCTTGTCGGAGAGATCACCGGCAGCATCGCTTCTAGATACACCGCCATGTGGGTGGTCGTGGTGGTTGTCATCGTGGTTAGCCGGAGGGTGGTAGTACATGTGTGCCGTCTGAGGACAATGAGAATGAAATCTTGTTACGAATCTCACCCCTGCATCCAACATTTCCATATACTTTCCCATCTCTCTCTCTCTCTCTAAACTTTTTTCTTGGAGGAGAGAGAAAGGAAATGAAATGGGGAAACCGGAGTTGAGAGATGATGATGAAAAAGGGTAAAACGCGTCCCTCATTTAAGAGGTCATGAAATTGTGGTATTTATATTGCTCTGTCTTTGCATGATCGTTCCGTGGCCTTGCTGTTTTTCCTTTCCACCTTTCGTTTGTTGTGGTTGTGAAAACTATTTGCATTTCTGCCCAAATATATTTGTTTTGTTCTCATTCTATACCTCTCGTGCCTAAACTTAGTCACATAATCCTTCAAAACAATCAACACGAGTGAATTTTTTGTGAATTTGCGCTCTAATTTTACGAAATTAACAAATTTAAATTTTTAATTCGCGAATTCACCAACTTACTTATTTATATGATTACTCATTATTACTTAAATTTTTATTTGAAAAGTACCGACCCATGCATAGAGGTATATGTCAAACTATAATGATATTTGTAACCTATAATTGCTATTTTCATAACTTTATAATCAAGGTGTATTTAAAAATTAAATAATTTGTCACATAGATGTGCATGAAATTTAATTTTTTATATTTATTTTTATTTACTTTTTATGGATGATTGTTTATCTGGATGCATATTATATGACGCTCTCAAGAAACTCTCAGTCTCAAATATTTTTTAATTTTTCCTTTTTTGTGTTCCCGCTCTTGCTCCCGCCCCAACTCCCGCTCTATATGATCTAGTGCCTAAATTTGTGGTGTCTTTTGATAGAACATGGGGCAAAACAAGAAAATCATAACATAAAAGTCTACAAAAAATATTATGTAAGAATATGCTTGTTTGACATTGTCAACTAAAAAAATAGTCTAATGCACAAGACTCTTATTATTACAGTCCAATAGTGCTAGATGTTCATGGTCTTATCCTACGTGCAGAAAAACTAATTTTGCAACACAAATAATTGACACCAGTATCAAGACAGAACAACCTTATTTATGCCATGGTCGAGATGTAAGCTAATGCATCATAATAATCTCTAATACTAACTCTTAAATTAGGATCCTTTCCATTATCAATGTTCCACATTTCTTTTAATGCTAAAATTACCCACTAATAGAGAATCTAGTTAAATACAATGGAGTACTCTTAAATTCATATTGGGTTCATCTATATCCCCACCAATAACTCAACCTCAAGGTTAGATCACCCCACTATATATGGCTGACAGATCCACTTGTAAATCTTGGTCTAATTTGAATTAATGGTATATGATTTACGTTTGAATAATATTATATAAAAATATATTAGAAAAGATCTCAATTTCGGATAACTAAGGGTGTCCATGGGCCAGATTACCCACAGGTCCCGTTACCCGGTTAAAAAAAATAGGTCTGAATCCCAATAGTTGCCCCGCTCGAGTCTGAGCCCAATATCCTTAAAAAGAGGACTTGAGTTTACCCCCAAACCCATTATCTGACTCGAAGCTTAGCCTAAGAACCCGCCAGTCAAGTCTGTCTGCAAGCCCACTCCACCTACCCTTCTTTTGAAAAAAAGTTATATATTTAGACCATTAAATTTAAAACTTTGAAATAAGTCTCTCAATATTGAAATTTGAAATTTTAAAAATTTAGATATTATAAATAATATATTATTTTTTTTCCATGTATTAAGCATATAAGTTTTAAATGGTAAAATAATGCAAATGATAGATAAGTTAGTAGGTGTCAACTTAATTAGAATTTATTCATTCTATTTGATGTTGTTTATTATTTTATTGTTATCCATTTTGACTTTCTTTTGATTCAAAAATATAATTTACATAAATATTAAGTCACAAAAATATTTATTATTTTTAAATAAAGATATATATAAAAAAGACTGTCTAATAGGCTCACGGGTTGGGTTGCGGGTAACCTACTCCTACCCGAAACCCGGCCCAGCCTGCCCCATAATTTACTTGGGTAAGAGCTTTGGGCCTACATTACCTAGGCTCGCCCAAAAAAAAAATTCGCAGACCTAGCCCAGCCCAGCCCGCCAATGGACACCCCTAAAGATAACCAATTTAGTAGAGTAAATTGAAGAAAATTAATATCGGAGTAAATCTCAGTCTTACACGCTTTTTTTACATATAAGACAAGAGACTTTTATTTAAGGAGAAAAATATTTGTGTGGGTGTATGCAAAGAATATCTTTTTTGGATTTTCTTAAATGATGTTTAATGAGAAGTACTATAGTTTAAATTATTCATTTCTTTTTGTTGCAAGTTGTGTTATTTAATCCTTAGAGGTAATTCAATAGTTGAATTTGACCTTTACTAACTCAGATGTCTCAGATTCAATTCAAACTATGTACTTTCCATCAAAAATTTCAAGCATTATGCATATTGGGCGGGGAAAGAAATCAATATTTACTTTTGTAATTCATTTCTGATAATTTATCAGGTAACTTTGATGGAAATGTTTAAGAGACTACTATTGTGATGTCTTAAATTCAAATCTTACAAAATACGTTTTGAGTGATCCAGTATACATAATTCGCAAGCAATTGCATGTATCCTAAATACAAATTACAGTTACGAGTTCCAAAATTATATGGATAGAACAAAATTATTACAAATAAATGGTTTGTCCTTTACTAAAATTGAGGGCAATTTCAGCCACGTCTCCTAGTAGCATCAAATGTTTTGACAAAGAAAAAATTATGTTAAAAGGTGTCTTGGCATTGTCGTTCATCAAGCTGCGTTAAAAGAAAATTGAATAATTATAGATTTTTAAACAAATTGACTAGAATACAAGTGCATCCTTGAAATAATTAGGGGCATCGTTGAACGATATTTTCAATCTCTTCAATCATAATTTACCACCCTCACCTTCTATTGGCCCCCCCCCCCCCCCGACCCGACCACAACCCGGACCCTAGTTCATTTTTTACTGTGCTAAATTAAGAATGATGAAATAAGATAGTTGTATGGGAGTAATTGTAGAAGTCACATGCAAAGATTTAATTTGATAAGATCAATGCATTGTTAAAAAAATATAATACTAGATGAGGTAAAGTTTCATAAGCAAGCCTAAATTGATTGCTATAGTATGTGGTAAATATAGATTTAGGAGAGAGAGTATATGTATGATAGAGAGACGGGAAAAATGAGACATGATGAGAGAGAAACTTGGGACAGTTAAAAATTTTTAGGAATTAAGTTATTCAAAAAATTTCAATAATGTAAAACCAAATCAAATTTAAAATATTAAAAAATAAAAATTCAGGAAAATTGGGTTGGAATTTTGGACCTCATCCGACCAACTACATTGTTATATATTCTATATAGATTTGTTGTTTAGAACTTTTAGTAGGTACTAAGATGTAAAAAGGTCGTGAATTTTGAATACGCATGTATATTCGCTGCGTGCTGGTGATTGTTAAAGTAGGTAGTTGGAGTCGTATCAAAATATATAATTGTGTTTAGTCAAGTTTTTATTGTGACATATTCATGTTTAATTGGTTTTCGACGGATCTATATATGTGATAGACTTGCTAAATTGAACCGATTATCACCCGAATCCAATAAAATTAAATTTAAATTTATTAATTTTTCTTTATCGATTTAATCTTTCGTTTAAGGGTAAAAAAAAAAAAACTCCTGAATTTTGACAATATTATACAGATACCACTGATATTTTACAAGTAATATGGAAATCCCCTAAAATTTGAAACTCATTATATGGAGACTCCTTCCCTCAATGTACTAACAAAAAGTGATGATTTCATCCCACAAGACTTTATTATTTTCACAATTGCCCTTCTCTAAATTTGGTATCCAAAAAAATTAAAATTTTATTAAAATCAAACAAAATTTGATTTAGTACCCAAAAACTTGATATAATTTAGTACTCTAAAAAATTGATTAAATAAATTTTAATATTAATTTGATAACAGTAAAATTTATTTGAAATTAATTCAAAAAAGTTAAATATTAATTTGACAAAATTAAATGTCAATTTGATAAAATTAAATATTATTTTATAATTTAAAGTTCATTTCGTGCTGAATATTATTTGTTATTGATCAAATCAATAAAGAAATGATCTACTAAGAGAATCGACATAAAAAAAAATGTCGAACCGGTTCACCCGCCTTAGTTGTACCACTAATGACATTATCACGACAAAAGAGATTGTATTGCATTAGATATGGTTGTTTTTATGGGTGAATTACTTACGTGACTTAAATAATACCAATTTTCTTAAGAACAAATTACAATTAAACCTCTGAACTATATCCCTCATTTCTCTTAGCCCACCCAGTTACTCATTTTACCATTTCGCACCTTGAATTAAAATTTGAGTTTCAATGTTGTCCATTGTCAATGAGAGCAAAAATAAAAGCTCGCATTACTAAAGAAGGGAAGATCACATCTCTTAGCATTACAAGATTCCATTTTTATCCTGATTTGAAGAAAAATTGAATGAAAGTGACTGGTTGGGGGCAATATGACATTCAAACCAATAGTTTAAGCGAAAATATGAAATGAGGAGCATAATTTATGAGGACATAAGTGTAATTTACTCTTTCCGAAGTAATTCCCTCCAAAAAAAAACAGAGCCCATCAAATCCCAACTCTATCTGTAAGTTTCCAAATCAGAACTCCGTGTATATGTTTCCATATCCGAATTCGATTGTTACTTGGTCTCAAAGTCTCCCAATTCTAATCCATCTGTCTCACTCTCTCTCTCTCTGTCGCCCTTTGGCAACTCTTAAATAAATATATTCCTTATTATATATACCGCCTTAAACATTCTATTTCTACCCTAATACAACTCTTCAGTATTGGTTTAAGTAGCTTGTTCCTCATACAAATAAATATATATATATATATATATAGCGGCTGAACCACTTGAATAGTGCAGAAGCGCCAAACAATGGGTTCTATTGAGATTGTATGGAGCAATAACTTCGAGGATGCCATGAGTAAAATTGCGGTTCTGATGGAGACTTTTCCGATCGTTGGCGTCGATACCGAGTTTCCGGGTTTCTTGCATAACACCCCACGAGCAGCTTCTGAATCTGAACGGTATGATGATCTGAAATACAATGTGGATAGGATGAAGATTATACAGCTGGGTATAACGTTGTTTGATCGGTTTGGGGTGATAGGGGGTGTTTGGCAGATTAACTTCTGCAACTTTGATCCTGATTTGGATGATCATGTTTCCTCTTCCATTGAGTTGTTGAAAAGGAATGGTATTGATCTGGTAAAGAACAAACGAGATGGGGTAGATGCGTACACGTTTGCTGACAAGTTTTGTGAGATCTTGGTGAGGTATGGTAGAGATAGGGTTCGGTGGGTGACATTCCACGGACTCTACGACTTGGCTTACATGTTGAAGATTGTGATTCGTGATGAATTGCCAAGTTCGATTATGGGGTATGTTGAACACATTGGCCATGTCTTTGGTCGTGTGTATGATGTCAAGTTTATGGCGAAATATTGCCACGGGTTGTTGGATGGTGAACTAGGATTGGAAAAGCTCGCCAAACTGTTAGATGTGGAGCGATTTGGGGAAGCACATCAGGCTGGTTCGGATAGTTTATTGACTGCTGCTACGTTCTCCAAGATGAAGGGTGTCTATGGGCTACCAGAGATGATGTTTGAAGGATTCTTGTATGGGATCAGTGCTAGGATCAAGAGGCCTCGTCCAATGATTGCAGTTTTGCCACCGCCGCCTCAGCCAATTTTGTTGGGATATATCCGATGATAATGTTTCATAGCAAAGTGATTTTAGAACTCATCATTATGTATAGGTTTTGGCTATACAAAAAGTTTTGTTTTGATTGTTACACTAAAACTCAATTGTGATTTGATAAAGTTTACGACTGTTCTTAATTTGTTGTCCACTTGTGAAGGTGTTTTGTTTAGCTGAGTGTTAATGTTGGTGTCTGTGTTTACGGCCCTGTTTTTGAGTCCCTGTTGTTTCAGTTCTGTCTGTTTTTGAGTCCCTATTGTTTCAATTCTGTTCTGAACTTCCTTGTTGAGGGAGTTCTTCTTACTCCTACTAGTTAGCCAAAGTGCATATGATAAATGTAAGGCTCAATTAGTATATAGTATAAGCCTGCAAGCTTGACTTAAAATCAGAAACAGAGATCATTCTAATGAAACTAGCAAATTGGGATACTTACAAAAGTTGTTGGGTTGGAGGACGGCTTTCGAACCGCTACCCGGGCTACTGAATCTAAATTTCAATGGCTGCTATTCTGTTAAAATTGATAAACCAAGAAAGACAACAATGTCTATAGTCAAAATCTCCAGAGTTACAGCACTTTCTATCTTTTTATATTTTGACAGAAACAAAGAGACAGTTCTTTGCACATCGGCTTAGCTCTCTTTTGCATTTTACCCCATACAAATTCTCTCTACATTCAAGCACTGGCATTTTCAACATCAACAGGACTCCAAGTAGGAAAAAGTACAGACCACAGTTTCAAGCAACTAAACAATGTATCAGAACAGGATTTACCATTTCCCTCCCAGACAGTATTGTGAACATAACAACAATGCTTGAAAGCCTCAAGATAAAAGCAAATGGGTAACTGTATTTTTATTTTATTCTTTCTCTCGATTAATATGGGCAGTCTGTTACTTCAAAAATGACTAATGACCGACGGAATTTTTGTCACTAAATAGCAA
This sequence comes from Ilex paraguariensis, assembly GCA_963454935.2. Classification (NCBI taxonomy): domain Eukaryota; kingdom Viridiplantae; phylum Streptophyta; class Magnoliopsida; order Aquifoliales; family Aquifoliaceae; genus Ilex; species Ilex paraguariensis. The sequence continues at coordinate 10,820 of CAUOFW020006477.1, forward strand.
TTTTGTGTAACAAAAATAATTTGTCAGTGAATAACAAATGATCGAAGAAAATTTTTTCATCATTAAAAGTATTTTTTGTGACAAAAAATAATTGTTGGTGAATAGCAATTTAGTGACGGAATTTTTTGTCAGATACCAACAATTTTGTATGAAGAAAACAAATCATCGTTGAATGTTAACCTTTAGACTCGATTGATATCATCACGAAAAAGTAAGTATTAATGACGAAAATTTAATTTCGTCGCTAAATATTTTTTCCGACTCTCGTACGTACGCCCTCCAACTGTGGACCGATTTTTTTTGTGAAGGTTGACTTTTGGTGACGAAATGTTAACATTTGATGGCGAATTTTTTGGTCACCAAAATACTAATTTCTTGTAGTTAAATACCCCATAATTTCCTTATTGACAAAAATCAGGGAAGAAAATCTATATGTTGTGACTACTTTTAGCAGCAAGGTTAGTATCATTGTTTGCTTTCTCCTCTTTCTATTTACCTTAAAACTTGAATTTATTGATACCTTTTAAATTATTATTGGCAATGCACTGCATGTGTTATACGTGAATAATTTTCGTATACAAAAATAAATAAAACATTAATTTTATGTATATTTGAATTAAATATCATCTCAAACTTACCAAACTTAATTTTTCATAGTTCATATTCTAGTATAGGGTTATGAATGTATATTCTCATAATTCCTTGTTCTAACTATAAAAAAAAAACAAAAAAATAGTTAAAGTTCTATTTTTTTTTACAATTTTGTGATTAAAATTGATTTTTTAATGATATTTGAGAAATTAAATTTTTTGAAATTCATTTGATTAGAATTCCATTTATAATTCCTTGAATAAAATAAAAGTAATTGTTAATATATTAATCATATTAGAACGTTAGTATAATTAAGAATTAGTTAATTTGATATACTACTTTATAATATATATTATCAAGCATATTAAAATATTAAAAAATTCAAGTTTTACTTAAAAATACAATATTATCTATTTTCATATAAAATCTTAATACAACTTAAAAAGTTTGTGACTGAGGAATTATATTGATGTAACATAAATAGATTTTAAAAAATTATATATACGGTTATTTTTTATCTTGGAAATAAAAGGGTTAAAATTTTCGATAAAAAATAAAATACACATATGCAAACACTAGTTGTTGCACGTGTATCATTTTGAGTATAATATATTTTGTAAAACCAAGAACCAATTTTACAAATCTACTTGTTTAGTAAATGTTGATAATTTATCAATGAAGGACCACATCTATAACAAAAAATACCAATGTAACATTGAATAGAATAGTTGGAGAAAATACATCATTCTTTATTTCTGGTCATTTTCAAGTCCTCAACATGTTTGAAATATAGACATCTAGTGATAACAATAATGTGGGTTTCTAAGATCTAGGCATTTCGACGTAGGTTTCATATATTAAGATTTATCAGGTAAAAATTGACAAAAAAAGCCTCTTAGTAGACAATGAATGACCATGTAAATCTAATATATAGTTATCATCAACACTTTCAGTTCTTGAGTAAAAAAGAAATCCAACAATAACTATTGGTTAGAGATAACGAAAAAAACAAACAATGTTCATATCTTCTAATTATTAGTAATATGGAAAAATGAATCATGAGGACAAAGGAAAAAAAAAAAAGAAATATAAAATATATAAACAAAGTTCAGTTAATTTGCATTTATCCAAATCAAAAGAAAAATAATTTTTCTCATGTCTTGATAAATATAGAAGCCTAGATTGCAAGAAATGTATGGAAGTCTATATGCACATGAGGACTATACAAATATGACAATAACACCCAATTACTAATTGCCATGAGAAAAAATTAATTAAATTACCTAAGAATGGAGAATACCATGGGAAAGCATAATAAAAACTTTACGACGTCCTCTATATACAAAAGTTGGGTTTGACCGAAGTCACTGAACCACCCTCATGTCGACTAAAATTAATATGCTAAACTATGTGAAAGAAGTAACATAAAAACAGTAATCTTAAATAAAATAAAAAAAGGTAATCTACAAAGTTATAAACAATTTCTAGGAGTATGTATGTCTAATATGACAAAATAGTAGTGACAACGAGAATCACAAGAAAGATTTTAGTACTTACATGACTTTAATAGTACTTCAATCCAACAAGCATTTATGTAGACTCAAATATATTAACGCATTAAAAAAAAACTGATTTTGTTTATAGAGTTTATTGTCTATGATCAAAATGGAAAAGAGAGCATGAAGAAAAGAAGAAGCGTTGAAATTGCTGCCATTACAATTATAAATACCAAATTACAAAAGTAACTTGGTGACTATAAAGGTGCCCTAAGGAAGACAAGGGATTGCGGAAACTGAGAGGTTATATATAGATAATTTAATTGATGGTGAGACATTAAAAGTCACTCAAATAAATAAATGTATTTTATAATAAATACTTATTCAAGTGCATGGTATTTTGGATATTTAAGAGTTATTAGAGGGTAAAAGAGGGAAATAAATATTTTTTCAATATGTGTACATTTAGAAGTAGTATAGATATAGATAATGTTATCTTTGCATTTGGGATGTATAATATTAGATTGATGGAGTTTTTAAAGATTTTTTGAACACTTTATTGAAAATATAATAATGCATATTTTTTAAAAGGTAATATAGTCAATCAAATTTTTTAATAGAAATTGATATTTATACATAGAAAATAGATAATTAAAAGGAATTTTAGAGATAATTTGGAGATTTAAATACGTAAAGATATGATGACAATTTAAATATTTAATTGTAAAATAATAGTGTGGTTTTTGTAATTTTTTATAAGAATAAAATACAAATTTAAAATTTTTTCATGTTAAGATATTTTTATTAATAATATAAATGTGTAATGTAAAAAAGCACGCGCGATTAAGAATTTGAAGTTTAGAAGGCGACAAATTTGATGAACCTTTAATGGTATAATTCAATTTGTCAATTGTATTATGTTGTTTTGGCATTTAGATGACAAGATAATGGTGAGAAAATTCTCTATAGTTGGGTTGGTCTTGCCAAATTAATCCAATAATATGTTATTGGTTTAATTACACAATGTCTCCCTAAACTTTGTGTCTTATTTCAATTAAATCCCTCTAGTTTAAAATTAAACAATTTGTCCCTTTAATGTTTGAATAATTTTTAATTAACTTCTACAATTAGTTGACCAATGTTAAAAATGACTTAAATTATTCAAAAACCCACAACTACCCCTATCTTAATATTTTGTGTAAAAATCAAAATCAAAAGAAAAAACTCAAGTCTAGTAAAAAGGCAATTCTAGTGAAAAAACCAAATCCCTTTCCCCTCCATTAAAATTGAAACTCACCCCCACCCTTCTCACAACTCCCTAATCCCTCTCCCTCCACTGAACTGAAACCCAAATCCTTCCCCCCTCAATTGAAATCGAAACCCACCCCAACCCCTTCCTCCTCCCTCTCCCCCTCCCCCTCCCTTCTAATAAGTCCCTAATCCCCCCTCCATTGAAACTTAAACCCACGCCTACTGAAACCCTCCCTCTTCATTGTGGATCCAATGGTTTGTGGCTAGGTGGTTACAATGGTTTATGGTTGGGTGGTTGAGTGGTGGCTGCAGTGGTTTGTGGCTACGGTGGTTGTTGGCTGGTTGCTTGGGTGATGGAAAGGGTGGTTTATGGTTGAGTGACTGGGTGGTGGCTACAATGATTTTTGGGCTGGTTGATTACGACTGCAATGGTTATGGCTAGGTGGTTGGGTGGGGGTTACAGTGTTTTGTGGGCTAGTTAATTGTAGTTGCATTGGTGGTTGCGGTGGTTATGGTTGTTGGCTGAGTCATGGTTGCGGTGGTTTGTAGCTGATGGCGTTGGAGATTTTGGCTCAATTGGATAACGAAAAATGAAAGCAAGTGGAGATGAATAAAAGTTAAGGGTACAAAAGTAATTTTAAATTTTTTGTCTAATTAATCAATTAACTTGTTAATTTTTGAACTTGAAAGGGGCAAATTGTTTAATTTTAAACAAGATGGTCCTGATTGAAATAAGACCTAAAGTTCAAGGAGACATTTTGTAATTAACCATATGTTATAATGCTATCAAATGTCAATAAAACGGTTAAAAAGAAAATCCAGAAAGAAATAATCTACTAAGTGAATCGACATCAAAAAAATTGAACCGGTTCACCTGCCTTTGTCTTGATAAGAGATTGTGTTGCATTAGATGTGGTTGTTTTTTATGGGTGAATTACCCACGTGACCTAAATAATGCCAATTTTCTTAAAAACAAATTAAAATTAAACATCTGAACTATATCACTCATTTCACTTTGCCCAGCCAACAACTCATTTTATCATTTCACACTTTGCATTATTAAGTTTAGTTTCACAATCTCTCAATCATTGATTTTTATCTAATATTTTATGACAAATGAGAGTAAAAATATAAGCTCGTAGAACTGAAGAAAGGAAGATCACATCTCTTAGCATTACGAAATTCCATTTTTATCCTGATTTGACAAAAAAAATTGAACAAAACAAAATAGTTGGGAGCAATATGACATTCAAACCATAGTTCTAAATGTAATATGAAAAAGTAGTTAGTTTAAGAGATAATATGAAATAGGAGCATAATTAATGGGTACCTAAATATAATTTACTCTATTCGAAGTTCTTCCCTCCAAAAAAACAGAGGCCCACCAAATCCCAACTCTATCTGTAAGTTTCCAAATCCGAACTCTATGTATAAGTTTCCAAATCCGAATTCTATTGTTACTTGGTCTCAAGGTCTCCCAATTCTAATCCATCTGTCTCACACACTCTCTCTCTCCCAATGGCAACTCTTATATAAACATACTTATTATATATATCGTCTTCAACATTGTCTTTCTACCCTAATACCACTCTTCAGTATTGGTTTAAATAGCTTGTTCTTCCTCATACAAATATATATATAGCGGCTGAACCACTTGGATAGTGCAGAAGCGGAAAACAATGGGTTCTATTGAAATTGTATGGAGCAATAACTTCGAGGATGACATGACTAAAATTGCGGTTATGATGGAGAGTTTTCCGATCGTCGCCGTCGATACGGAGTTTCCGGGTTTCTTGCATAACACCCCACGAGCAGCCTCTGAATCTGAACGGTATGATGATCTGAAATACAATGTGGATAGGATGAAGATTATACGGCTGGGTATAACATTGTTTGATCGGTTTGGGGTAGTAGGGGGTGTTTGGCAGATTAACTTCTGCAACTTTGATCCTGATTTGGATGATCATGTTTCCTCTTCCATTGAGTTGTTGGAAAGGAATGGAATTGATCTGGTAAAGAACAAACGAGATGGGGTAGATGTGTACACGTTTGCTGACAAGTTTTGTGAGATCTTGGTGAGGTATGGTAGAGATAGGGTTCGGTGGGTGACATTCCACGGACTCTACGATCTAGCTTACATGTTGAAGATTGTGATTCGTGATGAATTGCCAAGTTCGATTATGGGGTATGTTGAACACATTGGCCATGTCTTTGGTCATGTGTATGATGTCAAGTTTATGGCAAAATATTGCCACGGGTTGTTGGATGGTGAACTAGGGCTGGAAAAGCTCGCCAAACTATTAAATGTGGAGCGATTTGGGGAAGCACATCAGGCTGGTTCGGATAGTTTATTGACTGCTGCTACGTTCTCCAAGATGAAGGGTGTCTATGGGCTACCAGAGAGGATGTTTGAAGGATTCTTGTATGGGATCAGTGCTAGGATCAAGAGGCCTCGTCCAATGATTGCATTTTTGCCACAGCCGCCTCAGCCAATTTTGTTGGGATAAATCCGATGATGAAGTTTCATAGCAAAGTGATTTCAGAACTCATCATTATGTATAGGTTCTGTGTCCATACAAAAAGTTTTGTTTTGATTTTTACATAAAAACTCAATTGTGAATTGATAAAGTTTTGGATTGTGCTTAATTTTTTGTCTACTTGTGAAGATGTGCTGTTTAGCTGGGTGTTAATGTGGGTGTCTGTGTTTACAACAGTTGCTTATGGAAAGACAGAAGATGCAAAGAAATATTTATTTGGTGGAAATGCTTTCATAAACATTTGGCCATTATCTTTTGTATCAAATACCAAAACTGTAGGACCAGTACAACTGACATGTTTTATTACTTAAAATATGAACAGAGTATTCCTAAAATTGGACAATTATACTTCATTTTGTAAAAAAAAAAAAAAGGATCTCACTGGCCATAACTTCAAAGTAGAAACTAGCAGCAACTGAATCTAAATTTCAATGGCTGCTATTCTGTTAAACTTGATAAACCAAGAATTTTGACAGAAACAAAGAGACAGTTCCTTGCACATCGGCTTAGCTCTCGTTTGCTTCTACCCCATACAAATTCTCTCAACATTCAAGCACTTGCATTTCCACCATCAACAGAACTCCAAGCAGGAAAAAGTACAGACCACAATTTCAAGCAACTAAACAATGTATCAGAACAGGATCTACCATTTCCCTCCCAGACAGAATTGTGAACATAACAACAATGCTGAAAGCCACAAGATAAAAGCAAATGGGTAACTGAGTTTTCATTTTATTCTTTCTCTCAATTAATATGGGCAGTCTGTTACTTCACTGTGTAAGAGTGCTTGCCATACAAATTATCGGAGAAAGCCATAGTTAAATGGTGTATCCAGTGCATGAGGCTCTCGCCGTTGCAGGATTTGGGGAGGGTTAGATGTACGCAGCCCTCGTAATTATGTTATTGTAACCAGCCACATCCATAGTATGTGATTTTAGATAGAGGTTTAGAAATAGTATTTCTTTTCTTAATTGACTCAATGTACAAGTCTTCTTATTTATAGAAGGAGAGATGTAACAAATTCTATAACGAGCTCATCTACAGTTCACACAGTTGAATCGAGGAAGCATGTTTGTCCAGGATTATACAAGAAAGTTCTATAGCTTAGCCACCCAATTCAAGTTCCCGTGGATTGAGGATGTAATTATCACAATGTATATGCAATGGTTCAATTCAGAGATTTGTTTAGGGTTAGCTACAAATCTTCTTTACGCTATGGCGGATGCAGTTCAGATTGCCTATCAAATGGAAGATAATCTGAAAAAGAGGGTTTTTTTGAGGTCTTCGAGACTGTGTTAGAGTAGTTAGCATAATTAGATTTACAGGTAGCTTAGTCATTTGCTTTTGATAACTTTGATCAATCATAGAGATCATAAGAGAAAGAAGAAGAGAATATTATTGAGGCACAATTAGCTAGAGCATCATAATGGAAAAATACATACAAGAGTTCTTTATATAATAGTGCAACATAAAAGAAAACAAATGACTAAGCTATTCCTAAGTCTAAATATGCTAACTATTCTAAAAGTCTACAACTCAAAATGACAAGAATTTTGGGGATATAAATCTAGGTAAGTCATTTGATAAACTACTAGAAAATGCTTTTGTCCCTGGTGTTACTTCTAATTTTCAAAGGGGTACTAATCATAATGCCAAGACGAGATGCTTTAATTATCAAGGGTTCGGTCATTTGTCTTTCCAATACCCTACAAAGGTTGTTGCGACAATTGAAAAGGAAATCCCAAAGGAGGCTAAAGAATCTAACAAGTCAGATTCCGAGATTCAAGTTATGGAGTCTCTTGATGCTAATGATGTTGATTTTGATGATTTGATTGACGGTCCTATATTGGGTGTTATTCGTTATCTATCTATTGGAAGTAAGGTTACAACTGAGAAGCCTAACCGTTGACAAGAAAAGACTTTATCATGAATTCCTCAAACTATTTTGTCAGATTGTATGCTTGGCCCTCTTCCTTACTTGTCGGAGTCGAGTTTCTTTTAGAGTGAGCGAATTGATGGTGTAGCAACAGGATGGTTGGACCAACGTGACCGAATTTGGATGCCTAGGCAAAAGGCTAAGAATTTTTGGTCTAAAGGAAAATGTAGTATGTACTTGGTAGATTTGTTAGGATTTTTATTTGTCATTTGAATTTTTAGTTAAATAGTATTTATCAAATTGAGATTAGTAGAGATAAGTTGATAGAATTTTAGTAATACAGTAGTTCATTTATTATAAGACACTTGGTAAGGTCGTATTAAAGAGTGGATTACAGAGTCATAATAAATTAAGACTCTCTAATCCAACCTTATACAACATTTGGTTGCAAAAAATACTATATATTATATATAGTCTTATTTTAAATTCTTATCCAAATAATACATTGTATCTGTACTATTAAACTGATTATAGTACCACTTAGGGATGTGGTATTATTGTTCAATTCAAGTGTATCAAGTTATAAATTTACTATTTTATTCAATAGATAAACAAAAACATTAATAACTATGCAAGATTGATATTTTTTAGTCAATATGTAATTGTTATTCTATTATCTCATTTTTAATCCAGTGTCATATCAAGCACTGAATTACAATGCGCAATATTTTTGTCTCATATTTAATTTTATATTTTATCCGCCTACACAGAATTAGCCGGTATTACCTAATAAAATCCATTCTTTTATAATACGGCAACCAAACGAGCCCTTGGTCTATAAATAAGGATCTACTCTACATTATTTTGATCTGAGTTGAATATTAGTTTAAGAATTCTCTACGAATATTTGTGTTCCTTGACCTAATTCTTGTGAGGATCCCTTTTCTTTCCCTGCCCTCCCTGTATCAGCGTGTCTAGAATTGTGAGATTGTATGTAACTCATTAAATATTATTTTTGTGGAAATTAAGCAGGCATGGTTTATGGATGAAAGTAGGGAGGACTAGAGGCTCCCTCACCATCGAGGCCCACCAGAATTTGTCTCCTTGGATTATTTAGCGAAGATTGGAGTCTTGTACTGGCACTAATCATATCTGTCTTATGTTTAAAGTTATAAAATGCTTTAAAAAGGTGGGTTCAACATGTTTAGGACATGTCAATTCCACTCTTGTTTTCTGTTTGTCTAAGTAGTGAGGAAACCTCTTTCATAACATAGTGAAGCTTATTACCATTGCTTGCGATGGATGGTAAGACTAGTATTTTTTTTTTTTTTTGGGGGGGGGGGGGGGGGGGGGGGAGTAAAAGTATCCAAAGATCAGATATTGCAATATGCCTACGATGGTTTACATGGTTTTTAACTACATCATTGCTGTCATTGCCAACATTCAGTTGTTAGTTTGCGATGTTTGCACGTCACTCATTGTTGCACAAGTTTAGTATTAAATGGGTTTTAAGTATTATATTTATTTGTGAGTGTATCGATTGTGCATTTAATATTATTTTTTATATATCAAGTTCTATAATTAATAGGAGTATTCATTGTAAAAAAGTATGCTAAATTAAATCGAAATTATCTGTAAGTGGTAATAATGGTTATGGAAGAATTACTTGGTCAAGTTTTGTAGCTGCTTGTTAATTTTGGTGGTTGAGTCTTCTTATTTTCCCAATATATTTTGCACCTTCAAAGATCATTATTGTGATGTTGCGTGTTTTCTATCTTGTTAAAGCCTATAAATATTTTTTTCTCTCTTGAATTTTAAGAAGGTGGAAATTTAATAAAAAGATTGGCTACGGGTTAATTCTGGGCTACTGGGTCTATAGGTCTAACATTTGCTACAGCTGATTGGCTTTGTGGTTGTGGATCTGTGTCCGTTGGGAGGATCTGTTCCTTGAGCAGCATGTGCAGCCAAAGTATTTATGATGGCTACATACGACTAGAACATTAGCGTAATTAGGAATTAGTTAATTTAATATACTACTTTATAATATATATTATCAAGCATATTAAAATTTTAAAAAATTCAAATTTTACTTAAAAATATAATACTATATCTATTTTCACATAAAATCTTAATACAACTTAGAAAGTTTATTGTAACTGAGGAATTATACTGATGCAACATAAACTGATTTTAAAAAATTACATATATGCTTATTTTTTTATCTTGGAAATGAAAGGATTAAAATTTTTGATAAAAAAAAAAATACACACATGTAAACACTAGTTGTTGCACGTGTATCTTTTTTAGTATAATATATTTTGTAAAAACCAAGAACCAATTTTACGAAATCTACTTGTTTAGTAAATGTTGATAATTTATCAATGAAGGACCACATCTATAACAAAAAATACTAATGTAACATTGAATATAATAGATGGAGAAAATACATCATTCTTTATTTCTTGTCATTTTCAAGTCCTCAACTTGTTTGAAACATAGACATCTAGTGATAACAATGACGTGGGTTTCTGAGATCTAGGTGTTTCAATGTAGGTTTCATATATTAAGATTTACCAGGTATATTTGCAAAAAAAAATAAAATTGACAAAAAAATCCTCTTAGTAGACAATGAATGACCATGTAAATCTGATATATAGTTATCATCAACACTGTTAGTTCTTGAGTAAACAAGAAATCCAACAATAGTTATTGGTTAGACATAATGAAAAAAACAAGCAATGTTCATATCTTCTAATTATTAGTAATATGGAAAAATGATCCATGAGGACAAGGAAAAGAAAAAGAAATATAAAATATATAAACAAAGTTCAATTAATTTACATTTATCCCAATCGAAAGAAAAATAATTTTTCCCATGTCCTAATAAATACAGAAGCCTAGATTGCAAAAAATGTATGGGAGCCTATATGCACATGAGGACTGTACAAATATGACAATAACACCCAATTATTAATTGCCATGAGAAAAAATTAATTAAATTACCTAAGAATGGAGAATATGATTTATTCTAATTAATGCATAATTTAATTAAGTTAATAGGTAAATTGTGTTAGCTAAACAAAGTTAAAGTAGTTAAAATAAGTTAAATCAGAGTTAGTGTGTGAATTAGGAATAGTGTATTAATTGTTGTTCTTTTCAAAGTTTTGTGTCTCAAAGCTACACACTATTGGGGAGACAATTGTGGCAAAGGTACACACTACTGGGAGCCAATTGTGGCAAAGTTATACACTACTAGGAGCCAATTGAGTCAAAGTTACAAACTACTGGATGTCAATTGTCAAAACTACTAACTATAGGGTGCAAATTATCAAAACTCAAAATAAAGGGGGATCAAAATATAATTCAAAGTCGTCAAACAAGACTTTCATCCTCCATTGTTGCCTATAAATACCACCCCTTAGGAATTGTAAAGCATTCATCTTTTGGTAGTGAAAAACCATCCAAAAGTGTTATTGTTTTCTTTATTACTTTCTTTTAGTGTATTATTACTTTCTTTTAATTTATTGTTTTATTTAAGTATTATTTTTTTAGTGTATTATTGGTTTCTTTAAGTGTTGCTTTCTTTTAGTGTATTATTGTTTTCTTTTAATTTATTATTTTTTTTACTTTAAGTATTTCTTTCTTTTATTTTCTTTGTTTGAGCTTCCTTCTTCCCTTAGAGGAGTGAAACTCTTCCACTTTTTTAGAGCTTACCAAAGCCGTGAAGGGTAGAACGTAATTCACTCATTCTTTGTCGAAGATCGGCTCCTTGTGTAATATGTTTTATCTTGTAATTCCTCTACTTGTAGGGATGAGCATCACTCACTTTTCTAGTTTTATCAAAGTCATGAAAAATGAGTAGTTTCTCATCCAATCTTTATTAAGAGGTGATGAATATATATAATTATCCAGAAGTTATATTTGTGCATTTTATTTATGCTTAGCACCAATCTTCATTTCTTCATAATATCTTCTCATTATATTGTTCTCTTTACCTTAAGCATGAGTAGCTAAGTTTTTAAGTTGGCTAATTCAAGGGAAACCTCCTCTTGGGTATGTCATTTCAACTCATCTTCTTTCTCCCCCTAGTTGTACGATAGTTCGGTCTAACTGGGTTGAGTGAGGACATGGTGTGAGTATTTGATATCCTGTAGACTTGTCACGGGTTATACTTGAATTCTCACTTCCATCTCGTCCCTCGCTTCCCACGAATTAATTGTTCATCTATGCACCATTGGAGGAAGGTTCCGAGTTGACTTGATATTCCTATTGGAGTGAACCATTCAGATTAGCTAACACTTATTTTCCAATTCAATTTCATCACAATCACAAACCAACATTCAACCAACAAAAGATTTTTGACTTTGTTTTTACAAAAAAAATCACCATGATGATACACTTTCTTCCCTGATGAGACGATCTTAGAATACGATTCTAAGTAAAACACGACAAGCAAAATTCTCTCTGCATTTGGGGAGCATTTTTGTTCACACACACACACACATTCCGTTGTCCTTTCTTTTGACATCATTCCAAAGGAGAGTGACACTCCCCTTCACACACACCATACATACATTGAAAGATAATGTCTGGAGGTTAGGATATTACAATGGAAACGATCAAGCAGAATACCATGGGAAAGCATAACAGAAACTTTACAGCGTCCGCTATACACAAAAGTTGGGTTTGACGGAAGTCAGTGAACCACCTTCATGTCGGCTAAAATTAATTTGTTAAGCTATGTGAAAGAAGTAATGTAAAAACAGTAATCTTAAAAAAATAAAAAGTAATCTACAAAGTTTTAAACAATTTCTAGGTGTACGCATGTCTAATATGGCAAAATAGTAGTGAAAACGGGAATCACAAGAAAAATTTTAGTACTTACATGACTCCAATAGTTCTTCAATCCAACAAGCATTTATGTAGACTCAAATATTAACGCATTAAAAAAAATTGATTTTGCTTACAGAGTTTATTGTCTATGATCAAAAGGAAAAAGGAGCATGAAGAAAAGAAGAAGCGTTGAAATTGCTGCCATTACAATTACAAAAAATGTAATTACAGTACCAAATTGCAAACGTAACTTGGTGACTATAAAGGTGCCCTAAGGAAGACAAGGGATTGCATAAGCTGAGAGGTTGTATATAGATAATTTAATGGATGGTGAGACATTAAAATTCACTCAAATAAATAAATGTATTTTATAATAAATACTTATTCAAGTGCATAGTATTTTGGATATTTAAGAGTTACTAGTGGGTAAAAGAGGGAAATAAATATTTTTCCAATATATGTACATTTAGAAGTAGTATAGATATAGATATAGATAATGTTAT
>CAUOFW020006478.1:0-23904 GCA_963454935.2 Ilex paraguariensis
TTTGATAACTTTGAGATAGCTCTGTTGCCTAGTAGAGAGCTTTCCCAAAAGCCATCATCTTGGGGAACTTCTAATTTATTGTCTACGGCCAAATTTGAAGAAGATATATATAAATCTAGAGTTTTGTATGTGTTGGTCTGCAGGAGCAAACAAGCAGAGTTTCTTCTACCCCTAAAGGAATTCAACTATAATTGTGAAGATTTCAAGATGTCTTGCCGAATGATCTGCTAGATAAGTTACCACCCTCGTGAGATATTTAGCACCAAATCATTTTGATCCTTGGTATACTTGCCGAACAAACCACATTATCGGATGATCCCCAAGGAGCATGAAGATCTTCGCAGACAAGTAGAGGAGCTTTTAGGCAAGGGGCACATCAAGTAGAGTCATAGTTCTTGTGCAGTACTAGCCTTACTCACACCCGAGAAAGATGGTACTTGGAGGATGTGAATGGATAGTAGAGCAATTTACAAGATTGTTGTTCATTTTATATTCCCCATTCCTAGGTTAGAGAATTTGCTGGACCAGCTAAGTGGGGCAAAGGTGTTCACAAAAATTGATCTCAAGAGTGGGTACCATCAGATTTGGATTCCACCCGGAGATAAGTGGAAGACAACCTTTAAGACGCGTAGGGTTTGTATGAATGGCTTGTGATTCCATTTGGCCTATCTAATGCTCCTATTACCTTCATCAGAGTCACGAATCAGATTCTTTGTCATTTCATTGGTAGTTTTGTCATTTTTTATTTCGAATATATATTGATCTATAGTGCCACCAAGGAGTTATATGAGCAGCACCTGCGGGAGGTTCTTTGAGTTTTACGGTGGGAGAATATTGTTGGTTCTCTCAAGAAGTGTTCATTCTTGGCTGATAGTGTGCTATTTTTGGGCTACATGGTCTCCGAGGGTGGGAATTTGGTTGACGAGTCTAAGTTGGTGGTCTACAAAGCACGGATACTTTATTAGGGTTGGCGTATCCGTATCAGATATTTTATCGAATATAATATTCGTCGGATACTCGAGGATACGTATTAGATACACCTCTTACGTATCCAATAATAATTAAATATTAGCATATTTTTAGTTGAATTTTTAACATTTTCTTTCGAATTCACATACCATACAATACATTTACAAAAATTCATACTATATCAAAGTCATATGAGTATTTTTTAAGTATTATCTACAATTACATGTCAAAAGAGCATAAAATAAATCTATTACATTATAGTTTTTAGCAAAAATCACTTCTAAATAAATCGACTTGGTAAATGTTAGTTTTGATTCTTTTAATTAATCACTTCACTTTGTAAATACATCATAGTGATGCAATATATATTTTTCTTCAAACTAAAAAAAATTACAAATTTTCCTTATTGTGTTAAAGAACTATCAAAATATATAAGTATTATGTTGATTGAAAATAATAAAAATATTAAATATATTTTATTATAATCATATCTTGACCGTACCCGTATCTTTTTTTTTTAAGATTATATCGTATCGCTATATCCGTATCATAGGTAGTAGTAATAGAATAGTGGTCACTACATAAGACACTTTTTGAGGTACGCAGTTTTCATGGTATTGCATCCTTTTACTATCATCATTCCTGATTTTGGCATAATTATGGCACATATTACGGATTGTATGCGACACAAAAAATCCAATTGGCCAAATGAAGCAACGACGCTTTTTGTTTGATTAAACGGAAGCTAACCACCGCTCCTGTCCTTATTTTACTAGATTTCTTTAAACCTTTTGAGTTACACTCTGTTGCCTCTAAGGTGGGTATAGGGGCTGTTTTGAGTCAAAATTCCAAGCCCGTGGCCTTCTTCGGTCCGAAACTCACAGGTTCCAAGTTGAATTACAATACCTAGGATGTGGAGTTTTATGTCATCATTTAGGCCTTGCGACATTGGTACTGTTATTTGATGCATCAAGAGTTCATGCTTTATTCTGACCATGATTCGCTGAGACACATTAACTCACAGGATAAACTTTCGCGACGCCAGGCAGGTTGGGCTGCATACCCACAACAGTTCACCTTTCAACAAAGTGGTCCATGCTCTCAATCGGCGTACATCTTCTCTCAGCATCATGTGAAGTAAGGTAGTGCGGTTTGAATCTTTTTTGACTTATATATCACTGACCCATATTTTTGCCTCGGTGCTAGCTGATGTCCACGTAAGAAACTCGGTCTGATTTCCACCTCACTAATGTGTTTCTCTTTCGGGGACACCAATTGTGTGATCCTGACTCTAGCCACCGATTACAGTTTTCTCATGAACTCCATATTGAAGGAAACGTAGGCATATATAAGACACTAAAGCTTGTAACAAATTCTTATTTCTGGCCTACACTGAGGAGGGAAGTCTACAGATTTGTGGAAGGTTGCCACGTGTGTCAAGTAACCAAAGGAACAAACACGAATGCGGGGCTATACAGACCATATCCAGTTCTAGAGCAGCCTTGGGCAGATGTTAGCATGGATTTATTCTTAGCTTGCCTCGAACCCACTGGGGTAGTGACTCCATTTATGTGGTGCTAGATCATTTTTTTCAAATATGGCACACTTTATTCCTTGCAAGAAGACTATTGATGCATCACATGTTGACTGTCTCTACTTCAAGGATGTTTACTGTGTGCATGATCTACCACAGTCTATTGTCTCATATCGTGATACTCGTTTTGTTGGCCATTTTTGGCATAATTTGTGGAGTCTGGCCAGTATGAAATTGGAGTTTAGTGGTGTCTTTCACCCTTAGACTGATGGCCAGACTGAGGTTATTAATCGGTTGGTGGGTAATTTATTGTGCAATTTGGTAGGTGATCATCTGAAGAGTTGGGATTAGAAGATTTATCAAGCAGAGTTTGCAAACAACCGTTCTTTCAACAATAGCACTGGTCGTACCCTTTTCCAGATTATCTATAGTGATAACCCAAGGTCACGACTTGATCTAGCTCCAGTTCCTGAATTGAAGCGACCTCATGTCAAAGTTGAGGACTTTACCCACCAATTGAAGGAGGTGCACCAATTTACTCATCATAAGCTTCTTGATTGTGTCTCAAAGTATAAAGAAGCTGTAGATAAGCATTAGCGTTTAGTGGAGTTTGAGGTTGGGGATTTTATTTGGGTCGTTTTCACTAAAGATCGGTTATCTATTGGTGAACACAATAAGCTGTCAGCCCAAAAGATTGGGCCCTTGGAAATAATGGGAAAAATTAACCCAAATGCCTCCAGGTTGAGACTCCCTATTCATACATGCACCTCAGATGATTTTAATGTGAAACACCTTGTTCCTTACTGTGCCGACAATTCTGAGGATGAGCTTGAGAATTTGGGGGTGAATTCTTCTGAAAATAGAGAGAATGATACAGATCAGATCGTAGTACAGTACTTGAATCGTTAGGATTAATATCGAGGCAGATCGAGCTGGTCAAATGAATTGACTTTTTCGGAGCCACGTCCACATACAAGTGTTTATAAACACCCATGTCCAATCAAGAACAGCGAGGCAAAATGGTCTCATCGCAACCCTAACAGGAGATGCGATTACTTGAGCAGATTTCAAGCAAATTCCTTCTTTTAAGGTTGGGAAAATGCATTTTTGTCTTTCTTGATAATATTTCGTAGTTGAATAACTTCACTGGCTTAAGTCAGAATTGATCACCGTTAGCCGTTAGCCGTTAGTTCTGCTTGACCTAATTATGTGATTAACGATGAGTAGTTCATGTTTGGCTATTTCTTAATTAGTTTTTGGGTTTTAGTACTATTTAAATTCTTGTAAGCCCTAGAGCTAAGCAACTTTTGATTATTTAATGCAATTGAGATACAGAGTTATTGGAGTCTTTGAGACTAGTATTCTTTGTGAATCAACATGCCTAGAGTATGAAAAATTTAAACCGTTATTTGTAAGCAAATCAACGGCTTATTTTTATTATCTATTTTCATTCATTATACCATTATTTTTACCTACTTTCGTTCATCATACCATTATCTTTACCTACTTTCGTTCATCGGTTAGAATCATCTGTTTGTAGAAGATTGATCATGTATCTTTCTTCACGTTGGACTTCAACATACTGTGCCGCCTCCAATTACAATTAAATGTAATCGTACTCTTCTTATTGGGAGAACTCAGTGGCATCTTGTACAGATTTCAGGCAAGTTAAATCTGCAGAAACAAGAAACGAGAGAGCAGTTTTGGTACAGAAAATCATGTCCAAGTCTAACTTTGTAATTAACTAAGATTTGAACGGGCTGTATTGGGTAAAATACATTACTAGTCTCTAAGTATGCTCTTCATCAATGTTAGGCCTTTAGTCTTCTACTGTGGTAAGAGCAATGCTACTTAAATATACTCTTTCCGTTCTTAAATATCTATCGTTTAACGTTGTTGTACAGGGATTAAGAAAACTATTAAATAGCTCTAATACGAGTAAAACATAATTGCATAAGACTAAAATACTCTTATTCAATACGTATTGGGAAGGATATGAATATAAAAGACATTTAACTTACACTTAATTTATTAAGCACTTATTGGAAAACAGAGATAAGGGTAAATTTAGAAGAAAAAATATTAATTATGATTTGATTTCATAAAATAACAGATATTGTGGAACAAAAATAATTGAGTAAAACGACAAATATTTAAGAACGGAGTGAGTAATTTATAATTTTAATTTTTTAACTTAATTATTCATAGTCATTGAATTGATAATAGATGATAATATTTATTGAAACTCACAAACAATTCAATTGTTGTAATGGATTAAGTCAATAAATTATGTTTTTGTAATATGATTCCAAAGTTTCCAATTTGCATCTAAATTGTCCAATCGATTATAAATGGAAAGTATTAAGGTTTGCGCAAAATATCAGTTTAATCCCTCAAGAAGATAAAAAAATATTTGGTTAAATGTCGTGTGATATTTTTTTATTATCAATCAATTTAAGTGACAACAATTGATTGTGCTTTTTTAAAATTTAGGAACAAAAATGAGACATAATGCATTTTTTACTTTAGGGACTGAAATCAATTTTGCCCGGCAATGTCATGATTTAGAGGAACTGATAATATGATTGATCCTTTAAAACAAACAATTAAAGATGACTTCACTAGCCTTCGTAGTCATCAGATGGAAGAGTCAAGACAATTATATTTGAAAACTGCAGCGCCAGTGTCACTATCTTCTCCCTGCTACCACAATGTACAATGTATATAAAAACTGTGCCAAGAATTATAAATCATTATCTCTTAATTCACCCTTAAATTGAAATTGAAATTGAAATTGATATTCTCTCTCTCTCTCATTAAAAAAATAACAAAATTTTCTCTTTAGATATCATTTCTTCTTCCATAGCATCAAAATCAGTAAGGTTCGGAGTATCATCAACAACTACCATATCTTCTAATTCTGATCATCAGGAGCTTCTATGTCGTTAGTCTTGGAAAAAAAATGTTGAAAAACTTGCTCAATATATTATTAGTTTAATCCCCAATTTTATTTTATTTTTTTTGATAAATAATTCCCAAATTTTTTCAATGTTTCATGTTAAACTACGTTTTTTGTTGACTATATTACTATTTTTTTAATTGACAATGTTAATATTTTTTTATTTTACTATTTTTATTGAAAATATTATTATTTTTTCAATGTTACTTTTTTGAATACTGAAGAATTAGAGGCATCTTCCTTTGGTTATGAGTTTGAATGCTACTATTATTATTTTCAATTTTGTTCAATGTTCCATATTGCTGTTTTTTTTTTTTTTAACATGTTATTCTTTTTGTTAAGTATGTTACTATTTTTGTTAAGCATATTATTATTTTTGTTGAATTTGTTACTAACATGTTATTATTGTTATTTTTTTTAAATATTAATGTTTAATGTTATAATTTTTTTATTTTTAAATATTACTATTTTTGTTTGTATTTAAATGATAACACACACACACACGCATATATATATATATACCATTATACCTAAGATATTAGGTTCATAATTTATGAATCTAGCATTTCTTAAGGATAATAGAACTGCAGAATCTTTCCCATAAAATTATACTTTTATACTCTATGTATTTTTATTGCTTCTTTACTATGTAATTGACAAATTTCTTCATATTTTGTTAGAGCATAAACTTGTTCAATTGTATATATATATATATACAAAAAGCTAAAAAACCTAGAAAGTTACAAGTAAAAAAACTAGAAAGTTATATATGTATATATAGATTGTGCATAATAATTCTCAAAATATGAATTTTAAATTTTTTTTCGTTAGTAATCATATTTTATAAATATAATAAATTATAAAGTTATGTGGTACCCACAATAAAACTCAAAAAAAATCGAAAGAAAAATTTATAAAATTAACTTCTTAAATCAACCTAAATAAGCATTTTGGATCCAAAAACTGTTGCATAAAATGATAAAAAATACCAAAGGTTTAAACGGCCTGTCTTATTTTACTCCAAAATCATTAAAGGCTACCTATATGACCTAGCTCCAAACATGCCGAACAACTCTAAATCCAAACTTTGGAACTGTTGAAAAAGAAAAAAATTTTCAAAAACCAATTTCGTTAACAAAAATCTATATATTAAAATACAAGATATTTTGAAACTCAACTTATAAAATCATTCCAACATCTCAAATTAATTGATAAATATTATAATTAATCTAACTAATAAAATTAAGAGAGATTTGGAGGGCGGTCCTTAGGCCCAATAGGATTTCAAAAAAAAAATTTACTTACTAACTTTTTTTTGGATTAGGTCCCTATTAAAAAGTTAAAGAAATGAATATAATTAATACCTTTTACAATTGCAAAAAATAATGACAATGTTATCACCTAATTTAAACACCAATTCTAAAAAGTTATGTCATCATAATGTACATTTTTTTCTATAAACATAAATCAAAAGACATATACATTAAAAAAAACATGTACGAAATTATATATATACCTTCGAGCCAAAAAATAACAGATATGTAATAAAAAAATATGAAAAATAACAAATATACAATAATAGTCAAACATGTACACTAAAATACAGATCATCTGACAGATATATTACAACACAGATCGTCAAATAGGTACACTAAAAGAGAAAAGCACCGATCGTCAGACAAGTACACTAAAACACAAATCATTAGACAAGTATAATAAAACATAGATCATCATGTGTTATTATAATGTCCAAAATTCTTAGTTCACGAGTTTGAATTTCAAAATTAATAAACAATACTACAAAAACTTCAATAACAAACGAAAAAAAAAATTAATTATATTTTAAGTTGAAATCATGTGACGATGGCAAAATAGGTAATGAAAATCAGTAACTAACCAATCTCTTAACATTCGTCCTAACATATGACTGCATGCAAGTTTTTTCAAAAATCGAAAAAAAAAATTTATACTAAAAATTCGATAAAACTAAAATTAGTTTAGACAATAAAGGATCGAGCCTAACCTAATTTAGTATAAAATTAAGTCTCCAAATCCCATTTTCCGCCCAAGCGAATTTTGACCCGTCAAAACTACAGTCCACTATTCCCAAATCTGTCTCTCAACCTAGACCTCACGATTTCATTCCCCGTTACATACATCCTCTCTTTCCCACTCTCCCCCCCCCCCCCCCCCCCCCCTCCCTCTTTCCCCTTTTTCTTTCCTCTCTCACATGTGGTCAACCTCATGGTTGGGCCAAAGACCACTGATTTTTTTTGGCCATAGTGGAACTGTTCAAGGGTGGATAAATCCTTGACAACTCCTTAGCAGATTCTTGGGGGAGATGTCCTTATACGATTTTCCCTCTTAATTTCTTCATTAAACTCGCACAAATCCAAGAATAAAGGGGGAGCTTTCCTACTGGACCGGTTCTTAGGCTATTACAGCCCTACTCTTTAGGAATTTGTTTTTTTATTTTATTTTAATTTCTATATAATTCCTTTTCCAATTAAAAGGGTCAGGTTTTTGTCCCCCAACTTTTGTATAATTTCCTATCATGCCCCAACTGCTCCATATATAGTTTTCTTTTTCTTTTTTTCAAGTGACAAACTAGCAAATTTTGGGAGGTCGTTGACATTTTGATTCCTAAATGTTGTGTTGTTAGGCTGCACTTTTATCTTTGGTTTGAGTTATGTACCAACTTCTAAATTTAAGTATTTAAGTTGATATTTTTCTGAAGTCCAATTTCTAAAGATAATTTTTTTTTTTGATTTTTTTAAGGGAAATAACAAGTCAGATTGGTTGGTGAATTTTTTTTCCTAGTTTTCAAACGTAGAGACTTTTGTGCTTTATGGTGCCTTTAGGCACAAATTTTCACTAGTCATCCTCAAAATGATATGGTTGTGTCATTTTTATGAATTTAAATTTAAATAATAATATTCTTATAAATAATTTGAAGTTATATTTGTAATTAATTTATATTTTAATTATGATTAAACTTAATTATTGATCTACTCTAACTCTCTTTGAAAACATATTATGTCATTTTTCAAGGTATCTCTTGTGTCACTTTAGATATTTTCTCTTTTATTTATAGCGGAACTTCATTGTAAGATAGTAATTCTTAAGTATTTGATCATCTAATTATATTATAGATTTATTATATTATTTTGTCAAAAAAATTGATTAAATTGTAATACCATTATTTGTATTATAATATTATGATATTGTTACATACTAAAAATAAATAAATATAATATATATTTGACTAGAAAATCTAATTTGTCAACTACATGTATATAAATATAAATATAGATATAGATATAAAAAATTAGATGTAAGTATAATACTAATAAATGAGTTTAAAAGAATTTAAAAGACAAATACTACTAATAAAAAAGTTTAAAGGTCAAAGGACATTCTTGCTATACCGGTGAATTTTTGGTGAAGAGTGCTTATCATTTAGCCATGGAGTTGAGTTTACACAGAGGAGAGGAGGTGGTTCAAGTTGCTGGTTCAAGTTCTGGGGATTGGGCTGACAAATTTATTTGGGAACTAAAATTGCCGGGGGCGGGACTTAGTCGCCGTATTCTGGTATTACTAGTGCTTTGTATGTTTAAGTATGGGCAGCATTCATTGGAGTGAAATTAGCAATTGAGCTGGGTTGCCATAGTATTTGTTTGGAAGGTAACTCAAAGGGTATTATGTAGGCGATCAACTTGCGGAATGAAGACCTGTTAGAGATTGAACATTATTTTGTGGATCAAATTCATGAAATTAGAAATAGTCTCATCTATTGCTCGGTTGTATGGATAAGACGTTTTGGTAATTGAGTCGCGCATACTGTAATAGTTAATTATGCGAGGTCTAGTTCTGACTGTACTACATGGCGAGATGTGACACCAGACTTCTTAATGTCCATCCTGCAAGATGAGATTGTTATTTTTAATGACTGAATGAATTCCGTTGCATGTCAAAAAAAAAAAAGAACTTAGAAATCCAATTGGTATAGAAAACAAAAATTGAATGAAAGCACGTGTGTGAATATAATTGACTTTATAATAATAATCAGAGATAGAATAAGAAATTAAAATTTTTTCATAAATACTGACATTTATAAATAGTATAGATATAACCATATAGATATATATATCATATTGTTGATGATCGTTTCTAAGGAACAAAAAACACAGTAGAAAGCATTAATTTTTTTTTTGTAACTTTGACCCTCTTTTACCTTCACAAAAAAATTTAAAAAATATATATTTTGACCCTCTTCGATTTTGTATTGGGATGCCGCATTCAAATTATACAGCATCCATTATTTTTAAAAGTATTCCACCAAAATACAATTTAGGCCCAAAAACAAACATTCACTTGCCGCTTTTATGAAACACCATTTCCAAAATTATGAAAGTCTTATCATTGAAGATTGTTCCTTCAACTTAACAGTTCACAAAATGAGTAACACAAACAGAGATGAAACTTATGCAGCCTATATTGTTTAGCCCAAAATTGAACGACAAATCCACCCCTCCAGAAGCTTCTACACCTAAGACCAAACCCTAGTAGCATATACACCGAATTTTCGGTTTCAGCTGATATTTTTGGTGGACCATCTTCCATGGCTCTCCATTTTCCTAATGGATGCAGCTCCGATTGGCTGAGACTGTTCATAGATCAACTCGGACTCAATTCATATTATAAATTTTCAATCCGAGTTCAATTCAGATTTGCATTCACCCCAACACTTCTAAGTATTTAAGAATGACTCATCTCCTGCACAATTAGATTTATAATTCGAGTTGAATTTGTGTTGACTTTAACTTTCACTTGGGGTCGAAACCAAATTCGATTCTCAAACTATCCAACTCGGATTAAATTTCAAGTTCAACTTGAATTGAATGAGTTCACTAATTCTTGTTGAATCCTGAAAGTCTGAAATCTCAACCTCTATTTGGATTGAGATTTTTTTTTTATCTAAACATAACTTTAATATTAAAATTTCTTCACTTAAGTTCTAAAAATTCTAGATTAAACTCGGGTTGACCCGCTCACCCATCAAATTTATTGTATCTTAATTTTGTCAATTTCGATCAAATTTTTTTCATCCACTTTGAAATTCGTTTCACCATACTAGTTAATTATAAGACTCTAAATTGAAAGTATAAAATTCTTGAATCCAAATCCTTTGAAATTTAGCCACTTTGTTCGACCAGATCAAGATTCCATCATAACATCCTATGCAAATCAAACATCCAAGGAGATTCAGAACTGTTCTATTTTATTTTATTTTTCTTGTGGATCATCCACTGTCAATGAATGAAGAAATCACTTATATACAATTACTCTCATTTAAATGTATAGTAGGTTATTAGGATTGAACAACAGAATTTAGATCTACTCTAATATATTTGTTTTTTTCAAAAAACAATTCTTAAAAGATCATCTACTATTAATGAGTAAGTAAATAATCCACTTATGTAGAATGAATGCCACTTTCAATTGTAGATAATCTATTAAAAAAATTAATATATATATATATATATATATATATATATATATATTCAAGAAAATAATAGATCTCATAAATAGTTCTTAAACTATGAGTTTAGTTTTTAATTGTCCCCTTAACTTTTAAATATTCTAATTTGTCTCCTAAACTATATAATTTATTTGAATTGATCTCTTCCATTAAAATTAACCTATAAATAAGACGATTAATTGTTGAATGTGACGAATTTCATTAAAATTAATCGTTAATCTATTTCATTCAATGATTTCAAAATTGCTTGAAGTAAATTCAAGAGATAATTTGAATAATTAAAAATAAGTAATATTATTGTGATCTAATTTACTCTTTTAATTTATTATGATCATTGAATTGATTATAAAATTTATCAAATATTAAAATTTAATATTAATTTAATAACGTTACTGAAATTATATCATTAAATTAATAAATTAAATTAAATTTTTAACTCTAAAAAAAGTATCTCGTTAAAAATTGAACCGACTATTTATGGGGAGAAAATCTCACTCATCACGACCTCGGTCACTGGTCTTCTGGCCAAAATCTAGCGAAGCATGTGCTGTCATATCTACTGTGCTGAATATCACGATGACACAGAGGGGTCCACAAGTTATCCACTAGTTTCCAAAACTGCCCCTTTACATGCATAAAGACGAGTGAACAGGTTTGCCTATCGATCAGTGCAACACGGGAAGCGGACCGACCAGTTTCACTGCCAAACACTGGAAAGTGACTTGTATTCATTTCTGACCCAATATCTAAACAGTATCTGTAGCAACTCTTTAATATGGTACAAATATAATATAAAATTAAAAAATTTAAGTTTTTTTTAAATTATCTATTTTATAATTAAATGAACTTGACTTAATACGATTATTAAATGAATTAATTATGTGTGAAATTAATCAAAACAAATATACCCAAACCTCTTTCATACCCATCAAAAGAAAAGTACATCAACTAGTTTTTTTAAGAGCCTACATTTATGTGATCTTTTTTTTACACCAGATTAAAGAGCTTGTTGATTTACTTCATTTGATGTTTATAAAAAAAATTTATGTTTATTGTTTCGGTTGATGGGTGTAAGGAATGAGGTTCTTCATCAAACAAATTTCGAACGAACAGTTTAAAATATTCATAATCTATTATCTATGTGGTGAGCATGTGAAATATTCCGTCCAAAAATTTAGCAGTTGCTAACAAAATGTTTAATTACTAAAATTTTAGAGTTTAGGAGCCCAATTGACACGAAAATAAGTTCAATAACTTAATTGATATAAGGATCACAATTTTAGAGACATTTGTGTAGTTTACTCAATTTTTTAAAGCAAGTTAAAGTACAATTGCATTGACCACCACGTTCTTACCTATTTCATTACTAACCTAGAGCATCTCATCTCCAATAGATGCTCTAAAGCACAAAAATAACTAAAATTTAGCTAATCAAAACAAAACATCATATTCCAACCGATGCTCTTCAAATACTCCAAAATAGATTTTTATTACAATGATACTTTAAATATAGAATATTGTTGTAATAACTTGTAAATATATTTTATATTATTTTCTCTCTCTTCCTCTCTTTTCTTTCATTCTCTCTCTTTATTTCTTTCATTATTCCCAAAAAATATAATATAAAAGGAATGAGAAATAATATTTAAAAAAAGTAGTTAAAAATATAAAAAATCTGTTGGAGTGTGTATTGAGAAAATGAGCAGTTAAAATAGAAAAAGTTATTTTTTGGGTAGCTAAAATATAATTTGTTGTTGAAGATGCTCTTAGGTGGACTACCCTGATTATAATATTTTTAAAAATAATATTTGGCTGGAAACTTTTAATTTATTGGGCTTGGGCAAGAAAAAATCTATTCAATTTAAATTTAATCAATACTCGAACTGTGATTTTAGATTTTGGGGACCAACCCCATTTCAATCCAAGCCATACTGTTCAGATTCCAAGTCCCACGAGACAAGATTTTTTATGGACAAATTTCATTTAAGTACAACAATCACTTAACTAGTTAACATAAAATATACCACTTTTTATTTTTATCAATGTTATCAGAACCGAATCGACCATCGAACTTACAGAGGGACTGAGTCAATGATTCACTAATTTAATCATTTAGTCAACTGGTTGAACCGACTATATAATAAAAAAATATAAAAAAAATTACAAACATTTACATAACAAAAATATTTCAACTACATATGTCTAAAATTTATACAATTTGCCATAAAATTAATGAAGTTAAGTAGACAAAACTTGAAACTCATGTTCCAAATATCAAATTCATATGAAAGATAAAGATTATAGAAGATAAGGACAAACTTTGAAGTTTGAACAATCTTACTTTTTTTTTTTTTCTAATCAGACCTTTTGAACAATCAGATAACACAAATTTGAATAATTGTAGAAATTAACACCATCAACATAACCAAGGAGAACAGAAGAGAGTGAGTGAGAGAGATGACTTAGATCGACTGAGTAAGAGAGATTGAGTGGAGAAGGTCTAGATCTAGAAGGAATCAAGAGCTGGTAGAGAGCAACAGTGAGTTGTGTCGCCATGCCTAGAGCTATTCGTCGTGCTGAAGGAGTGAAGACAAAGTTGGAATGAAATCAATTTAGGGCAAAATAGCCCAAAAAGAGGTATATTTTTTTTTATATAACGAGTGAAATTTGCACCGTCTGGTTTAAAAAATCAACTGGTTCACGATTTGGCGATAAATCGGCCAAGTTAACGGTTTTGAGCCGATTCTATTCCTTAAGCAGTCTAAGTAGAGAACCGGATCGATCAAGTTCTCGAGTCATGGTTGAATCGGTTCGACCGACCGGACCGGTCCGATCCGATTCTAATAATACTAATTTTTATTTAAACTTTTGAAACACATAGACCAACTCACCCATCCACAAATTTGCAAAAAATGTCTCTCTCTCTCTCTTAAAATTGAGTAATGCGATTAAAATCTAAAATATTTGCCTAAATTATTGACATAATCTAATTATATTATTGGGAGTGCACTTTATTAGATCTCATTACTTGACATATTATAAAACTGGGGGTAATTTGTGTCTAAAGGTACGGTGCAATGTAAATAGTTTTGATAAGGATGTTGGTGACAATTTGATCGTACAAAAAAAAAAGATTAATTAAGGTACACATAAATTGTCCTGAATAGTTCTAATCTTTCAAAAAATAAAAAGATTAGAATTAAGCTTTTCTGAGTTTGAGTTAGGTTAAGATTGACTTTGATGAGTTGAAAGAAAAGTTCATCAATCAACTTTTTCATCCTTCCTATTTTTCTTCTTTATTGAACATAAGAGTGTATTTAATGGACATTAATAGAGCAATCAATGACAATAATATAAATATCAAGTTAACACACAAATATATAGTGATTTGGTTTGAATGATCTACTCCATTCCTAGAAATAGCAACGGTGGCCGAGGGACTGTTATTGATAAAGTAAGGTGAACAGGAGAGAGAACAATAGTTAGCTTCGAGAGGTGTACAATAATTAGGAGAGAGAAAAATTATGTGTGTGTAGAGAGGTGTAGAGGTAGAGTTCAATGTGTCCTCTTATATAGAGAAAACTTATAATTTATAGGCACAAAGCCTTGGTTAAAGCGGTGACGTGAGGATAAATATACTAATTCTTCGAGTGGCTACAAAAGGAAAGTTGCATAAAAGGTTGTCTTGATTTTTAAGAGTGAGTATTCCGATAATTGCTCTTCCATGTGCTTTAATTATTCTTGGACACCTTGAATCTTGGACTGAGCTGAATTCTCAAGTTGAGCTTGACATGTCTTTTAATTGATTTGAGTTCATCTAATTTATTGGGCCTGACCCAGATAAATTTGGACTCCTCAAAATCTAAAAAAATAAAATTCGATATAAAAATTATATTACGTTGTTATTGACACATAAAATCTTTAACTAATTATAAAAAAATATATAATATGATTATAATAAAAAATAATACTATATTGACCAAATTTTGAGATTAAATTTAGAGCTCAAATGATATAACAACATATTATTTTGAGTCTTTATTATAGTCCAAATGACATAATACTAAATAAAAAAGTTCAAGTTAGTTGTTATATCATTTGAACTCCAAATTTAATTCTAAAATTTAATAAATATAACAATACTATATAATAAATTAATAATATTATTCATCAACGATTGTTTGAATATTACCGTCATATTCAATATTTACTCCACTTGTAGATCACAGCCTCTACACATTTTAGGTGAAAAAGGAAACTCGAAGACTTTAGTTCTCATGAATCATATGCTAACATGTTGCCCCTTCACAGTCCAAATCACCAAAGTTTACTCAAACAGGCTGTCAAATTACATCCACCCCTCACGTGGGTCCTATGTCGGCACAGACCTGTCACACATGAAAACAACTACACACAAAATCTGACCCATTTGTCATGAAATCTTTTATGTGGCAGAGCCTTCTCCAGGTGTCATCATTCTATTCGTCAACAACTAGATTTCCATACCCACCCACCAATAATCTTAGCTAGATAGATACAGACCCCCTCCTATTGCAATTTGCACCACTAGGACACGCCTAGTCATTAGAGAGAGGGGTTGTGTTTGTGTTTAACTATTAACCAAGTCATAGACCAACAAAATGGGAATGAGAGAGACTGGTGGCGCTACCAGGAAGTACTTTCCGTCCGGGTGGAGTGTGGCAGCCAAACCATGCGATTACTGCAAGTCCGCCTCGGCGTTGCTGTTCTGCCGGACTGACTCGGCGTTTATGTGCATGGGGTGCGATGCTGAGGTTCATGGCTCAAATACCACGGTGGCGCGTAGTGATCACGCGAGGGTGTGGCTTTGTGAGGTTTGTGAGGAAGCTCCAGCTACTGTCACGTGTAAGGCCGACGCAGCCGCGCTCTGTGTCACGTGCGACCGTGACATCCACTCTGCTAACCCACTTGCCCGCCGTCATGAACGGTTACCGGTGGTCCCTTTTTATGAGACCGCCGAGTCTGTTGTCAAGTCCACCGCTGCAGCCCTCCTCGCCCCTGGCGATGACGATGTCTCGAAAACCACCATGACCATAGTTTCAGATAACCGTAGCTGCAGTGATAATAGTAACCATACCGATGTAACTGACACGGGGCGTTACATAACGGAGACGAAAACAGGAGGCTTGACCATTGAAGAACCCTGGATCCTGTCCAATCCAGTGACTTCAAAACTCCAAGAAGATGGTCCAGACTTGAAAGCCATAGAATTCTTGTTATCCGATTCGGATCATTTTCTTGACTTGGAGTATCCGGCGTCCACTAACATGGGATTTGAACAAATCCAAGCACCGTATCATGGTTCTGGAGCTGATAGCATAGTCCCAGTTCAATCCATTAAGCTTCCGGTCCCGGAAAAAGTGATAGTCCCAGGGCAAGTGATTGATCTCTCACCGGAAAATCACTTTGAAATTGACTTCACCATATCCAAGCTTAATTCATACAAAAACAGCTATGCCGCTCAATCTCTCAGCCACAGTGTAAGTATCTCAGTAATATGTCAAGCTCATCCTTCCAAACTGGGGCTCTACAAGAAATTTTATTTTCAGCGTTTTTCGTCTCAAAAAGTTTTTGAGATTTAATGTGTCTAAAGGGTCATTTTTTTGCGACAAAAATGTTCATTGCTAAAAAAAATGTAATACAGAGGTTCGTTGCAAAAATTTCTTGTATTGACTTGCTATCAATTCTTATCAGTTTACCTTCTATAAAATCAACATAAAATCGATATAGGTAGAAAGTGAACCCTTTGAACCGCGCAAATAAGTAGATCTTCATTAACCTTGCTAATTATGACACGAATTCTACAAATATGGCTTGTTCACGGCAAAAATTAAACTCCAGACGATCAGGACTATAAACATTTAACCTTTTTCTCTTAGAATGGAACCATTCTATGTTGTGTCTGAGCTTATTATATGTAATGTGATGTTTATTTCAGGTTTCTTCGTCATCCTTGGATGTTGGAGTAGTGCCTGATGGGAGCTCCATGTCCGATATCTCATACCCATTTGGTCAACAAATATGTTCCAGTTACGAGCTCAATGGTTCAGTGAACACAAGCCAAGCTTCACAGCTTGTGGGCATGGACAGGGAAGCTAGGGTTATGAGGTACAGAGAGAAGAGGAAGAACAGGAAGTTCGAGAAGACGATAAGGTACGCATCGCGAAAGGCCTATGCCGAGACGCGGCCTCGGATCAAGGGCCGATTCGCGAAGCGAATCGAGGTTGACTCGGAGATGGATCGGAAGTTCAGCTCTGAGGGTAGTGATTTCGTGGTGGATGGTGGATACGGCGTCGTTCCATCGTTTTGATGGAAGAATTTGACAATCTTGTATTGTTCAAGGATGGGGATTAGGTCTATAAGAAATAATCTACGGTGGATGTTAACTGTTAAGTAAAGTTTTTGTCTAATAGTTGTTTTCGATCGTTGATTTGCAGCAGCAGCGTATTGTCAATTGTGCTCTTGCATATTAAAATGTTCATGATCAGAAGAAGTCCAACAACTTTTCTCGTTGGTCAACTTTTTCCACTTCTGCGTTTCTCCATTTCTTGTCTTTAATGATTGATTATATTCCTGGTATACCTAATTTATTAATCTAATTAATTATAATCATTATTTTTTCAAAAGAAATCATGAACAAAATAATTGAAGAAACTTTTCTAATATGTTATGCATAACTGGGAAGGGTTAACGGTGGCGGTACCGTATAGGAAATTATAATTTTTTTGACATAGAAATTATAATTTTAAAGGTATAATCGATTATGGAATGTTGGGATTGATAACAAGAGTTTATGATCAATCACAAGCATTTGTAACAGGACTTTTTTTTTTTTAAACAGTTATAATTTCTATTTTCAAAGTGATAATTTTATTATAAAAAATATAATCGATGATAAAATAATAATAATTTTTTTTCCCTGCTGTGGACTTTCCCGCATAACTGATGGCAGAGTCTGGTAGCATACAAAAATTATTATACAATTTTAATAAATTGTGGTCAATTTTTAAGTTTTTGAGTGTGTTTTTTTTTTTAAAATATCTATACAATAAAGTAAATTATAATTCAAATTTCAAAAGATAAACAAAATGATTTTTGTTTTTCGCGGTTTAGATCGCTTTAAATTTTATTGTAAAGTTAATCTAACGGTTAATATTAACACCCTAAATTTAATAGAAAAAATAGGTTCTTAAAAGTGTGTTTGGAGTGATTTTTTAAAATACTTCTAGATATTATTTCTTATAAGTATTTTAAAAAAAAATAGCATTTGAAACCGTCACACTACTACCTCTACCACCACCACTCCCACCATCACTACCTCTATCACCACCGCTACCACTACCACCACTATCGCCATCGCCATCGCCACCACCGTCACCGTCGCTGTCACCATCACCACCACCGTCGTAGCCACGTCCTGCTCCACAATCGCCATCGCCACCACCACTACCACCATCATTATCGCCGCCGCCGCCATCACCATCGCAGTTATTGCCACCCACTACAACCATTATCGTCTCTTACCACTACCACTGTCGCCCACTACCTCTCACCCCTACTATGACCAATGCTTAAATTCATTTATCTCTCATTTATGCTTGTAATTTGATTTTGCATATGAATACAAATATATTTATTGTTTATTATTTTTTATTATTCTGTGCCTTCAGGCACAGACAATAACTAGTATTTATATATAACAAGTTAGTTTAATGACTATTTTTTATTGCGTGTGTGCACCCTGTAGCTCTATTAAGTGTTGTATTATACACTAATTTTTATTTTTTTCAAATAATTGAGATCGAAATACTATTTGAATTTCAAGTGGAGAAAAGTTGTGTGCACCAAAATTTTGTTTTTTGCATTGAAGGATGTGGCATAATCATATATATTGAATGTTTAGTAGAAGCAACTTGGATCAATTAATTTGACAGTTTATATTGATTTTCGTTGAGTGTGATATTGCTTATAAGAATACATGTTATTAAAAATGCATGTGTCAAGCGATTTATGATTATCAAATTATCAATGAATATAATAAACTGTTCATTTGTTCTACAATTCTTTGAAACTATAGAGATTGAGAGGAGGATCTTGCGAATATAGTGAAAAAAAGGTGTTTTTTGTGCGGGACTTCTATCCCACATCGAATAAATATTTAAAAGTATTTGAGTATATACATATGCTAGTGTTATCTAGCTTTTGAGTTAAAGTGAGATCTTGTGACTCTCATGTGCGTAGGGGTGGGACAAGTGAAATAGTTACGAATTTCTAAAATCTACATAGGTTTCTTGGCAACTACCAGATACATTGTCTACCCTATATTAAACACCTATATTTTATGTATATCGTTTTAAGAGAGCAACTTAATCCGTGTTTCACTGTGCCATTCACTTTATTTTTTTGCATTCCATTTTTCCTACAATTTAGACGAATCATACTTACTTGATCCGATATGTGTACACTCAAGTGCAGGCGGTCAAGTTGTAATAATAATCTAGTTAAGTCCAGAGTTGAATCTAAAGGGAACTGTGATTAATATTTTGAAGTAAGCAGTGATAGAGACCAAGTAACTGAAAACTTTGAGAGTTTGAAGTTATGAGATTTCCTAAACAGAATATAAGATTCTTTCCAAGAAGTTTTCTAGACAAAATATAAGATAAATTCAAATGTAAACAATCACCATTTAGCTTGAGGATCTGAACATGTAGTTAATCATCCGGTTTATTATACTTGTGTTTGGTAACTCAATTAACTCCCTTGTCAACGGCAAGTTAATCGAAAGATAAAGGTGAATTGTAAGAATTAAACACATGGTTCCAATGGCTTTTTAAAAGTTTACAAGAATTGTCTATGCCGAGACTCAACCCGTCTACAAACAAGCAAGTGTTTCTACAAGGCATCCAATCATGACATTAATATTTTATCTTTTAAATAAAGTCCAATAATGGTAAAAATCGAAAGATAGTCATGAAGATCTAGCTGGAGTACTTGCCTGGAACATTGGATCTTTCTATGCAAGAGTCATCGATGTCATAGAAAGAATCCATGGTTATACAGAGTACCTTAACTTTGCTAGATGCATTCAATCATTCAATAAGTAGATGTAATATAAAGCATTAAGGCATAAATGAAATACACAAAACATAACTTCCAGATAATTTATACATGTCCATCACCTCTTACTAAAGAGTGAATGAGAAACTACTCACTTTTCATGGTTTTGGTAAATCTAGAAAAATGAGTGATGCTCATCCCTCCAAGTATAGGACTTATAAGGTAAAACACAATAAGCGAGAAGCCGATCTTTGACAAAGAATGAGTGAATTATGTTCTACCCTTCACGGCTTTGGTAAGACTCTAGAAAAGTGGAAGGGTCTCACTCCTCTAAAGGAAGAAGGAAGCTTAAGCAATGGAAATGAAAGACAATAAATGAAAGTAGAAGAAAACTAGTCACTTTTGGAGGGTTTCCACCACAATCAAAAGATGATCTATCTCCCTTAATGCAAGTAAATATAAACCTAAGTCTAAGACTAATTATGCAACTAGAAGTGGAGGCCTGGGCCTTCTTTAAGCTCTCTACTAGTTCTTGGTGTAGTCTAAGCTTACAAACCAAGCACTAGCTTCATACCCAAAATCCTTTTTCAAAGCTCCCACAAGGGGAGTATTTATAGGTAAGGAGGAGGGGGACAAGAGAGTGTGAGGGAATAGTATAGGGTGTTGAAAGTCTTCTAAAAGTTATCCACTCTATAGTCTGCCTGTGGACAACGTTCGAATGTTGTCTGGAGTTCGAACGTTGTTTCTGTCTTTACTTGATAGGCGTTCGAACGCCAGATGGGGTCTGAACCCCCCTACTCAAGTAGCCTGTGTTTTTTTAGAGAGCTAGATCCACACTCCACGTACAACTTGACTGTGCACTCAACAATCTGGTCCTTAATAATTCAGGGGAACGTTCGAACATTTTTTGGCGTTTGAACGTGGTACTCAAGTACCTTAGTGCAGCTGCAACGCGCCATATCTTAGCATCCTGCAGTCTGATCTTCAATAATACAAGAGAATGTTTGAACGTTGATTGGAGTTCGAACGTTCTTGCCTTGGTCCAAGCTTTTCCAATTTTGCTCTAGAATATGTTGGTGTTGCACGAAAGTGTGATATTCATTGCCTTTGGTCTCTTGTACAATTTAAGTCCTGAAATGCCAACATTTAAACTCTATCAAAGTAAAATTAGTCCTAAAAAGGCATAGTGATATGCTGATTTAACTACTAATCACACCCCCCAACCAAAATATTGCTAGTCTCTAGTAATACAACAACAATTGAATATAAATCTATTTATAATGCCTTTTTTGTAGGTCATCTGATTGCATTTAGCATATGAAACAAGCTTTTGAATCACTAAGTTTGCCCTAGTGAACGAGTATTGTCTCGTGAGGGTTTTCAATGAAGTTACCCACAAACTTCTATTGAACAAATGTGTATGTGAGATTGCTGATTAAAGTGAGTTAGCATCATGGTCGTTGGGACACCCAACCCTTAATCTCGACTTACGTCCCATATATTTCTTTTCCATAGGTATTTATTTTTATACAAAAATTAGCATCTGTCACATTTGCTTTTAGAATTCCTTGTGTAGTAGAAATGATCATTCTAGTAGCAAGAATTTTTATATAACAAACATTCCACTTTACCACCTTCCATGGATAGCTTTGATTTCACAAACCTCTCTTAGAATGCACTCAACAAAAATTCTCTCCAATTATAGTGACTTGTCTCTCAAGGGCATGTGATCAGAAGATGACTAATCGAAAAATCACATGCACAGTTAGAAAGGGAGTGAAAGTTTTAAGAAAATAGACTAATCATGTTCTTGGCATAATCTCATGGAAGAATATTGATGCAATTAAAGAAATACTATTTAACATAGCCCAACTCTCAGTTGTCAACACACACATGCATCAGTCTTGAGATCACTTAGGGCTTTTTGTAGGTTGTAATGTGGCCAGAGGTCAATGGTTAACGAAGTGACGTCAATGGTATTTAAAAGCTATCTTTTCCTTATGTAGTGTAGCACACCTTTTTTTTTTCTTTTCGATCGTTTGCCTAGAAATGTTATTTCTTTCTTTCATTTTTCTTATTTTTCACTTTCTTGGCAATTCCATGTTTTTATGTTTCTTTTCTTTCTTGGTTGTTCCCACCGACTTTTCTTTCATTAAACAGTAGCCACCATTGTCTTTTCTATTTTCTTGCTTTTCTGTATCATACTGATTTATGAGAGGGTGCAATAAAATTAGATAGCAAGGTGTGTCAAGTATATTCTTCTGTGGCTCAGTTATCATATGAGTTTCTTGAAAAAAGAAATCATTCATTGAAGGCTCAAACATGACTAACAAGGGATATAATTTCGCAAAAGCAATGGATAAGGCTCCAAATTGAATCAAAGATGACCTAAGATCCTTTTGCAAGTATGTGCACGTATATGTGTCGTATGCAAAGGTTCGCTATGAGATATGTCAATAGGTCACTTTAATTGCGTCAATCAAAGCAAGTTTAATGAGATTATTCAAAAATTGAAAGTGAAAGAGCTTACTTGAGTAAATGTTGATTGTTGTCTCTCAAAAAGCATCGCAATGCTCAAAACTTACCATGATATTTTTTGTTATCTCTACTAGTTATGTTGGGTGTTTCAGGGAATGTCGGTTATATATCGATTCCATTTTCAAGTCTGATCATCTTGTACCTTAAGAATAACAAATACCAATATACATTTGACAAATTAAGTATTGAGAGAATACCATTGTTCAAGGAGCTGTGGTTTTAAGTCTAGATTGCTAAGTTATGTGTCAAACCGATCATTTGATTAGTTACTTTAACAAATAGCCTTAGCATCCACATTAGTTCCATCATTTATTAACACATAACAATATGCTATTAATTCTACACATGCTCTTAAACTTATAAAAGTGATCAACTAGACCATTCATTTTCACAAAAATATGATTGTTTAATACAAACTCCACAGATTCAATTCATCCACAAAAGAAGTGATAAAAACACAAAAACTTTAAATATCCATAATAAACACCAAAGAAGAAGCTCATCCACAAAAGAAGAAACAAAATACTCAAACCATACTCAAGTACAGAAATCCCCAATCTCACTCTCCTCCAGCTCCACCAGGCCCACCAGCTCCACCCTTTAGAAGGCGAAGAATCTCTTCCTGCTTAGCTTCGATGCTATGCATGATATCTCTAAGTGAGCGCCGGATGCTGGTGCTAGGTCCTACCTCCTCCAGCTGCTCCTGGGCTCTTTCCGTATCTAACTCTTTTTCCTCCTCCTCATCTAGGACATCTTGTACCTCATCGATACCTCAGGTAGGGGGCTCATTTGTTCTAGCCGTTGGGCCTCCATTGTGGCCTTAGCTCCTCCAGAAGGAAGCCTTGTTCAGTTATCCCATTGGCCTCTGTATGGTAATCTTCGGTCTCACCCTGACCCCATGGTCCTTGCACATCTCTGTGACCAAGGTGCCGAAGGGAAGTGAGTTTCTTTTCACGTCGCATCCTTTTTTCATCTCTGTCAAAATGAGGGAGGGAGGTCTATGCTTTGGCCCTTCCCAAATGCGTAAAGCAACCGGGCTAGCTTAGGGAGGATTTCATTCTTTCGCCTGATTGGGGCGATGTTTGAAACCGTAATCAAATTCAACATTTTTATTTATCGGTTAGCTCCCTTTGACGGAAAAATCTCCGCCCTATCCATGAAAAAGTAGCCACCCCCATTAGTTCCGTTTCAATCATATTCATAGCCACGTTCTTTCTTAGGGGGCATGTCAGATTTTGTACCCGAGGCACTTCTTGCCTCAACTCT
>CAUOFW020006479.1:0-23902 GCA_963454935.2 Ilex paraguariensis
GATAATTGAAACAGAAATACTCCCTCTGTCCCAAACTACAGACCCTCTTTTTAAAAACCTAGGCTTTTAACAGACAGAACACTTTTTATATTCAAATTGCAGCAGAAATTTTTTTACTTTCCAAAAATTAGCCTCCTCTTTGATTAATTTTTTTTATCTTCCCTCCCACAATATGTTTTTAAGGTTAGCCCCATCTAAGGAAAATTTTGAATTTTACAAGATAGGGTACATTGACTTCTGCATGGGACTAAATTTTGAAAAAAAAAAAGGAAGGAGGTCTCAATCATGGGGTAGGGGAGTAATGAAAAGAGCAAGGTAACTTACAGATCAGGGTTGCTAGCAGTCTTCTCGGTAAAGCTCCCACTGAAAGGAAAGAGTGAATCTTTAATCCTCTCTAAAACATCAGCCGTGTCAACATCAAAGTAGGGCCTGTAAGCAGCAATTGTGAAAGTCCGAAACCAACCACTGGCTGGGGTTCACCAGAACCAGATGCCGGTTTTGAGAAAGTATCTGTATCAACAAACAAGAAATTTTAGGTGTGAAAGAAATGGAAATTCACTAAGACAAAATATAATGTAACAATAAGCAAGAAATTCTCCAAAAGGAAAACTGGGAAAATGAAAGTAATAAAGGACAAAAAATAGGACCATCCTTTGAGCTAATAAACAACAAACAGGGTTTGTTTGATAAAGTTGATTTTTAAGCTGAAAATCTTTATATGTAGACTGAAATCTAGTATTGAATTGGATCAAACAATTTGATCAAAAATTGTGAATTTTCTAGTTTTATCTTTCTCCTCCACAACCCCACCACTGCTATCCCATTCCCACCACCACTTCATAACAATCATTGCCACCACAACCACCACCTCACACACACACATTACCACCACCATCCCACCCTACTGCCACAATCACCTTTTTCGCCATCACCCCACCACCACTTTCTCCATCTCCCCATCATCACCGCCACCACACCATCACCTCCGCCATCACCACAATCAACAACTAGACTACCATCACAACCACCATCAATGCTAGGACATCCACCACCATCTCCACAGTAAACACCACGCCCACCATCGTTGTTGCCACCACCGCGATGGAGGGGTGTCGGTAGTGGCGACAACGATGATAATGATAAATGAATTAGGTGGTAGTGGTGGTGACAATGGTGATGAACCTAATATTTATCCTATTATAGTATAGGTTAGTCCTACTATATAGTTATAGTAGTAGGGGGGGCCGTTTGAGGCAGTGAGCGAATGACCCAGTCAATCCTAGGAATAAGCCCGCTTACTAAGAAGTAGAAGTTCATATGCCCAGCAACGGATTTCAAACAGACCATGGCTGACAACGAGGGTCTCTGGGCCCTATCAAAGCCCTATTATTGTAAAGCTACAGCTTGAAAGCTGACCTTATCCTTTATTATAGTAGTTAAAGTCTCGCTTTTTGATAGGAGTAAGTGGTTGCTAAGGCAGTACACTTTTTATTCTTCATTCCAAACTAAACTAATAAATATCAAGTCAAGGTTTTCTGCCTGGTTATCAAAAAGGGAGTTGGATAAAGTAAACTCCCTCCTTGGATGAGCACAGGCTTAGTCAAGTAGAATCGGGTTGTGCTGCTTGATGCTCCGATCGAAAATAAATCAGTTGAGCTATGCCGGTACGACTAAATATGGGTTAGAAAAGTCAATTCCTCCCTTGGTAGTGGAAGGATGACAGTAATAGCAACAATGAGGTGGTGGGAAGGCAGTGGTAATGGTAGTGATGCTAGTAGTGTGGGGGTGGTGGCAATGGTGATTATTGGGGGGGTCATAACTATGAATGGTACTAGTAGTGATTGTTTGATTGGTGGGAGTGGGCGACGTTGATGCCAATGAGGTGCTGGTGTGGTGGCAATGCTAGTAGTCAAAGTTCATAAAATTCTTATTCGCCATGCATATTCAACATTTAGTGACAAGTAAGAGGTTTGCTATGTAAAATTTTAATATATTTTCAAGCTGATGACGATAAAAAAAAGTGTAGAATTAATTAAGAATGTGTGAACTAATAAGCAATATCCTAAGGCAAAAGTTAATAACTGAAAATTAAGGTTTAGAGAAAGAAAGAAATTATGAAACAATATTGTATGCTGGGTGTGTATTGTGTACACCCTATCACCTATATATATTAGATTAGTATGGAAGACAATTACAATATTAAGAAAATAGAACATAATAATGAAGTTAAAGTAGAACATAACAGGGAAGTAGCATAATAAGAAAGTTGAACAATAGGAAAGTAGATCTCTAACACTCTCCCTCAAGCTAGACTATATATATCATAGAAACCAAACTAGGAACAAATAACTTCTATACTACTACAACTTTAAGCTTTGATAAAAATATCTACAAATTAATTTTCAAGCCAGAGTTACTAGAATTCACTAAATCCCTGACGACCAACAATTTAGGTATATCAATCCCAAACAAGGTGGGTTCGCGATTCAAATTACCAAAATGTACGACCCCGAATTGTACACATAGAACAAATATAAAATACATATTAATTAACTACGTGTATATAAATTTAAAATTATGTATTATTTTAGATAATAGAAATCCGGCACAAATATAAGATAAATGGTAACTGACTTAATGTTTATGGATATTCTATGTTATATAATTTTGAATAGTGGTAGAAACGATGTAAATAAGAGTTTTAAAACGAATTACGACCCAAAATACCATAACAGCTTAGTCTACCATCATTGTATCGCGTACCTAAGAAAGTGTGATACATTGTACCCGCACTCATATCACGTACCAAAATGACCCACGATCCAAATAACATTGTTTCAGGCTTCACAAATGGGGTCACAATATCGCCATGTAAAACAATTTGTAAAATAGAACCACAATACTCACTTTAATCGACACACTATGACGATATTGCTCCTAAACAACAAACTTAGGAGGTTACTCTATATGAAGTCCAAGACATAAGCTAAACATATTTCTTCTATGATATTGTGATCTACTCTGAGTCGGCGACCAACCAACATCGATGATCAACAATAGTGGAGAGACCAACAGTAACAAAAAGAATGCTTGATAGGGATCGTGTTGAAGTTGGATAGATATTATTCATACCAAAGGATTCAAGTACTACAACAATGATCTGACACCGACAACATGAATAAAGGATTCAACAACCGATAATAATTAGAGCAGCCAATGAACATTTGGTGAAGACACTAATGATAAGAAAACTGCAACTTACATTGAATTCGGTGACGACAACAATTGGCAACCACAAAGATGGGTGCAACTTAGATGTCTGCAGGAAGTTGTCTGCTGGACCACAGCCTAACCGCTAGGCAAGTGATGCGCTCGTCTAAGGCCCCAATCACCTAAGTATCTTACTCTGATACTAAGTTAAAACTTAAATAATTGACTATCAAGGTTAAGGGAAAAGAAGAATAGTAGAGTAAGAAAGAGATTATGAAACAATATTGTGTGAAAGGTGAGTATTGCCTACACCTTATTAGCTATTTATATTAGATTAACAATGAATATAATTACAATATTAGAAAAGTAGAATATAGTAAGAAAGCAAGAGAATTTTTTTTTCCTTCTAGGAAACAAGAACTTTTATTGACGAAACTAAAAAAACATAAAAAATTACATGAAGCTTTCCAACTCTTTAAAATAGCAATATTTACTTTGAAATCAAATCCCAAAACAAAGTTAAGAAATGAATGCGGTCCCATAAACCCTTCATACTTTCCCATAGATAATCAAATATTTTTTCATTTCTTTTCTTCTAAATATCCCAAAACAAAACAATGATAGTGCAATTTTAAAGTGTAGCACCCTTTTCACGACATCCAAACCCTTTCAAATTTTCAATAAACAAAGATAAGGAAGACATAGAAATCACCCAAATTAAGCAACCTGGCAATGAAGAAAAAGATGGTCAATACTTTCAACATCATCTTTATACATCACACACCACCGAGGGGATAAACACCTATAGTGTCTCCTCTTCTGAAGCACATCATTCACGTTAAACTTACAATGTGCAACAATCCAATACAAAAACTTGCAATTTGATAGAGACACTTTAACCTTCCAAATCATTAAAGTTGGAATAAAGATTGGACAAGAATCTTCATCAAACAAAGATATTCAAAGAATGATTTACAAGAGAAAACACCCAAGGACTCTAAACACCCACCTTTTTCTATCACTAGACTCTTGGTCCAACATAGAATTACTAAGAATAGCAAGACATGAAATTAAATACCTAATGTCTCTTTCATCTAAATTCCTAGAAATCCAAAATTACAAGAATACGAATAATCATAAGGCTGAATCACACAAATAATACATGATCCATGAAAACAAGATAATTGATAAAAACATAGAAACAAAATATGAAAGGGGTGACTATCTCACCTATTCATCTTTCCAAAAATGAGCTCTCTCCCGTTACCCACTACAAACTTGGAATGTTGAGAAAACCTTATTAATCCCTGAGAAATGAATTTTCACGGGTATGTAAACCATAGTTGCTCTTGATAACTAAATGCCATAAGAAATTTGGTTCCAAGGGAAACTTTCACAACCACTTATCCATTAAAACAATATTTCCAGCCTTTAATTTTCCAATTGAGACAACTTTTATCATCAGATCTAAAAACCAACCCCCAACTAATCAAATGATCATTTCTCCCCTCACCACTACATTTCCACAACAAGTTTCTCATAATTTTTTTTTAATTTTCATGATATCTTCATTAGCATCTTAAACAAGGATAAAAAGTATGTGAGAATATTCACTAGGATTGATTGAACCAACGTTAACATCCCCCTTTAGAAATATAAGCTCTCTCTCATCCATCTAATCTTTTCCCACTTTGTCCACTCTCGGGTCCCAAAATGATAAAGATAATGGATTCCCCCAAAGGTAAACCTAAGAACTTTAACAACCATTCCCCCACTTTATATCCCAAAGTCCCACAACTCAATTAATTTTACTCATAATATGAATTAATGCCCACAAGTACACTCTTATCCAAATTCACTTTCAATCCTAACACCAGGCCAAGAATCCCCACAATACTCTTGAAATTTAAAAAATTTTCCTCATTCCCCCACAGAAAAAATGTTGCATCATAGGCAAATTGGGAATAAGAAGTCAATAACCTGTCTCTCCCCACAATAAAACCACTCTCAAGGTTACAACACTCTGCTCTTCTCATTAATCGACTTAACCCATAGCAATAAAAATAAAAAGGAAAGGAGATAATAGATCACCCTGTCTCAATCCCCTAGATACCTTAAGTCTACCCTTAGGCATTTCTTTAAGCATCACACCGAACTTCATAGAATGAAGGCACCCTATAATCCAACTTCTCCACCTTCCTTCATTTCCTTTCACCTTCATGACGTAATAATAAAGGACATACCTTTAATAAAATATACATATATAACTACCAAAAGGACCTTATTTTAATTTTGTAGAAGATAACAAGAATATATAACTACAATAGCCACTAATGACAACATTACATACAATATATCATTATGTTCCACATGAAGTATGGCACTAAATATAACATGATAAAAATGCATTGTCTTTACATGAATAATCTAATGGCAAAAATGTATAAAGACTATTATCATGAGATCGAACAAAAGAGGAGAAACAGGACCTATAGCAAACATCGTTGTTTCATGGTATATGGTAAAAACAAAGTCTTGTGAAATGGAGTCATTTCAATATTTGTAGTAAAACATAAAAAAATATTTTTGCTCATATCTTCTTCCATTATATAAAAACATATCTCATATCGTACGATACAATAAAATTGATATTTTTAAATAACCTCGACTATGCGATGATGAATATTATTAATTAATAAAAGGATTATGTTAAATAAGGGGAACATATACCTAACCCTTGGAAAGTAATCTAAGGAAAACTGGAAAATTCAAAAATACTACAAATGTGAGAGCTAAAAAATTGGAGAGTCCTAAATTTAAAGACTCATATTGAGTGAACCAATAAGGAATAAATCAATGAGTAGATTTAGAAACAACCATCTTCCTCCTCAAAGTCTTCAGCTACCGTTGATCCTGTTGCAGCAAGAGACATCTTGGATTGGAAAAGAATTAGATAAGGCAGTCTCACTATAACAACATTACCATGTTTCAGTCTGAACCTAATTGTCTTTTATTGAGATATGCTTCTTACTAAATCTAGCTTCCAACTGCTAAGTGCTAAGGCTGTTATAATGTGCAACTTATTAAGAACCAACTAGGCTATATAGTTCTTTTTAGTCTGTACGAAGGCAACAAATATTACACAAGATTAAAATTCTTTTTTTGTTTGTTTCTTCATGACAAACAAACCCTAAAAAACCCAAATCATTCTCGTTTCAACTGCTATTCATATTTCTTTTTTAACAACGCAAGTCTAACACAAACAATATTGATTCTGTTTACCAGAAACCTTAGTATTCTTACGCCACCTTTGGTGGCTTGGAATTGGGGTTTGAGGAAATCAAGTTCAAAATTTTCATTCAAATTCTCCAATTTCAATTTCAAGTCTTGAATACCATGCTGCGTGCAGAATAACTATTCTTAAGCTCAATGTTTTATATACCATGTAACACTTCCATGCGGAAACCAATACCACTTTCTCATTATTTCAATTCAATCAAGTCAAACAGAACTACTACACTTACGCACTACGTTTGACAAAAATCAAAAATCGCATATTTATTCCAAACAAACTAAATCAATTCAGTTTGCATCAAATCACGCGCACCACGCACACAGCAAATGGATACGCACCATCGGCATCGCGCGGCGGTGCAGAGCCACCAGAAATCTTCCCCTGCGGTGCCGACGGAGGAAATGTCTGGAGATTCGACTCTGCAACAAAGGAATCGCTTCCAAATACTTCATAAACAAAAAAAGTTACTATGAGTAAAAAAGACTTATCCGAGAATAAAAACAATTACCGGTGAATTTAACGGCGACGTGGGCGGGTGGATCTGAGACCGCCTGAAAATCAAAACGAAAATTATATTTTGGGATCTGGAAAATTAAGGCCAACAAACGGCGATTAGGGAAGGAGAGAGAGAATTACAGGTACAGATCCGGTGACATTTTGATTGTCAATGCTTGTATATTTGCCGGGCATCATCTTCTTCTCGGTATGTATATGTACCAAAGAATCGCTATATGTTTAATTGGCAGGAAGGTGGTCCTCACTCCTCAGAAGGACTTCTTCTCTCAGATCTCTCCCTATCTTCGGCTTCTACTCTACGTCTCGGACACAGATATATATCTACCTCAGTGTTTCCTCAGAAGGACTTCTCTCGGATCTTTCTCTACGGCTTCTACTCTACGTCTCGGACAAATATATCCCTACCTCAGTATTTCCCACAACCGCGTCAACAATTTAATGTTCTTGATTTTAAGGGATTTATGTTGCCTTGGGTCCCACCCGTTTATGCAAATTTGTCTGCCCTTTTTTAGAAGAAAATTATCAAACAAATAATTATTAGAAAAAATTGATAAAAAAATCCGTGTAAAAATTCATTCAAACCCTAGTAATTTGTCATATCTTGAATTATTGCATAATTTATAAACACCCCTTGAATTAATTGAAATTCTCCAACAACAATTATTAGATTTTATTTGTTGACTCTCTTGACATAGAATCTTGTTTTATAAGATTACTCATTATATATATTAGCAATGACTCGTACCTGAAAATATTATATAATATTAAAAATTGAATATTAATTGTATAATATTTATATTTTAAATAATAATTTTTTTTATTTAATTATATAATTTTGATGATACCTGAGAAGAATTTTAACTAAATATGAGCTCAGGTCAGATAAG
This sequence comes from Ilex paraguariensis, assembly GCA_963454935.2. Taxonomy (NCBI): domain Eukaryota; kingdom Viridiplantae; phylum Streptophyta; class Magnoliopsida; order Aquifoliales; family Aquifoliaceae; genus Ilex; species Ilex paraguariensis. Next base: position 7,909 of record CAUOFW020006479.1, read on the forward strand.
GCATCCAAAGCTCAGAGGTCCAGACCCCGAACTCCCTTAAGAGGAAACAATAAAGGGAATGAGAAGGAAATAGCTAGTTAACAGAAGGCAACCACAAAGAAATGAAAAAGCTATAATTAAGGCGCTAGACTCTCAACTAACCAAGATTCTCTCCCAAAATCAAGGGAGATCCTACCAAGATCTCACTAGAGATCTTATAGAGATAGGTATTAAACTATAAATAATATACAACACCTTCAATGTAGGGCAAGCGATCCTGGCTATATCAAAAACATTTTGTAAACTTCGTAAGTTAAGAAAATAAATCGAATGAGCAAAAGACTCCATTAAAAAGTGGATTAGCCGAACTCCCAAGTTGGTGAACCACTATAATCTTACTGTGCAAACCATACCCTCTTCCCCAAGAACCTTATTTGAATCTCCACGAACCCAATAGCTCAAACAAGACCTTATTCACACACATTTTTATTCTTTCCCACCTTTAATACACCATCAAATTTTAAATTAGAGTGGACAAAGAGATATATGGGAGAGAGAAAAGAGAGGTATGTGTGAATTAGTTGATTATTTGGCATTGAGGAGTTTGTTGATTGAATTTTTTTGATATTGGTGCTCTGTAGAAACATTGACATTTTTAGGCAAGAATTTTTTTTTTAGATGAATTTTATATTGTTTGATAAAGTAATCTCAAGAGTAATTGTGCTTTTATAAATTTGCAATTCAAATTGCTAGCTGTAATATTAGATAGACATATATACTAACAACATTGAAAAAAAATTGCAATTGTTTGCCCATGCACGAAGCAATGTACAACACAAATTTTTAACAATCGCCAATCAATATAAGTGTAACACCCCTCATTTTCTTTTATATATGTATATAGATATATAGTAAATAATTGTTGTAAAAATGGAGATATGTGTAGTGATGTGTGTTTGAATTTGGTAGAATGAAAAAGGGATGAACAGTGCACTGGCTGTAACATCAAGCTCGATTTCGACCTTGATGCAGTCCATATCTCTCAAAACTTAAAACATGAAATTTGTAGATCTCTCTCTTAGGATTCCATATCACCTTGAATCATCTCAATCGGAACTAGGAGGAAGGAGTTATGTCCATATTACGAAGTAGTGTCTACACTGTCCAAAAATCTGTCCGGCAGACTACCTTTCGCTAATTTCATCATAACTCTTTATTGAAAAGTCCAAATTGTGCACCGTTATTTTTGTTAGAACCCTAACTCGTATATCTTTCCAACCATATAGATTACACCTCCTAGAAATACCTGAGTCAAATCAGTTTATTCTATGAAGTTGACCAAAAATCTGCACTATGGTGCTCCTTGGATAGTAAAGGGTTGTGCTTTCTTATTAGACCTTGAAGGTGTAAGACCCCATATGTTTACTTTAATATATTAATGTACTTGTTTAGTGATTCTTCTATATGTAATGACTTAAGAATAAACCATATATATATATTAAAATCGTAAGGATATCACCTATAGTAGTTCGAAGGAATAAAATAGAAATTTTAATGTTCTAAGTGTGAATTTATTTTAGTTTTGAAATAAATCATAAAAAGCAATGTTTTTAGGTTAAAATAACATTACAAATGAATCCGGAACGTCGAAAAACCTTAGGGTAGTCGTATGGATCAAATTGGAGATTTCTAGTGGCAAAACTGTAATTTTGGAAAAAAACTCAAAATTCAGCCCATGAACAGTGATTGTCGCGTCGCGGACTGCTGTGTTTAAAACACAGAAACCAGCCCATTTTCTTCTATTTTTTCTCACATCTCTCACCCCCAAACCCCTTAGCACCCTTGGGGAAGATAGAGGAAATGAGGAAAGGGAGAAAGGAGGTCATTAGAGCTTGGGTTTGTGGTTTGAAACTTTGATTCAAGGTAGGGGTTATTTCTTCCATGCTTGTCCATTGAGGCTAAGGCTAAAATAAATATATGTTTTGATTCATACTTGTATGTATTTGCTAGGAATTCCTTGTTTCTTGGTTTTCTTGCAATTATGGCATGTCTTAAACAAAGTTAGGATTGATTACCCATGAAACTTCTTTTATAGCTTTAAAATCCTAGTTTTTGGGAAAATATGGAATTCTCTTTCTACATTTGCTCAAGCTTGGTTTTGAGAACTTTAGTGCTTTGTGTGAGTAATGAAAATGATGTGGTGGTAATCTCTTGTATTTTTCTTAATTGGTTATTTGGATTGTCGCATGATAAAATTTGGGGATTTTGATAATGGTTGCTTTTTGAGGGCAATGTGTGGATTTTATCTTGTATGTGATTGTTGGTATGAAAAGAGGATAATTATGAACCGAGGTTACTCGTAAGTATGCGGTTAAGTGTGGAATACTTGAAGGGGGTAGAGGTTACTTGTAAGTATGCTACCTACCAAAAGAGGATGTTTATGAACCGAGGTTACTTGTAAGTATGCGGTTATGTGTGGGAGACTTCAAGGGGGGTAGAGGTTACTTGTAAGTATGCTACCTACCAAAAGAGGATATTTATGGACCAAGGTTACTTCTAAGTATGCGGCTATGTGTTGGATACTTGAGGGGGGTGGAGGTTACTTGTAAGTATGCTACCTACCTAAAAGGACATCTAACGACCGTGGTTACTTGTAAGTATGCGGTTATGGGAAACAAAGACTTGAAGGGGGTGGAGTTTACTTTTAAGTATGCCACCTGCCAAAGGAAATATAATAATCGATGGTGGAATAAGCGTTCCTTTTTGTAGTATGGTGTTACTATTGCATTTCCCACAAGAGCTTGTGGAGGTATGGGACTCTACAAGAACTTGTTGGAAATGGTTATGGTTGCTCATTGTGACTTGGGTTTACTGTTCATTTAAATTATTGCGAATGTTTAAACTTGAGATCTGTTTCAAATGTCACGGTTTTACTTCAAATGTTATATGATATTTTGGAAAATAAGACCGAACTGTTTTACTTGTTTTCTAAACCTTGTATGAGTATGGAAGGAATGTTGCTACAGAGCTTAGTGCTCATCCCCTACAGATAATATCTTTTCAGATTTCGTCTATGAGGAGGAGTTACAAGTAGATGAACCAGTGCATGAGGAAGCTCCCCTAGAGGGGAACGGGGATCCTGAACTGGATGCCTAGAGTTATATTTCTTTTGTACTAGACTAGAGAGTTTATTTTGAAATCATGTAAAGTCTAGTATTTTGTTATTTCACTGCAAGTGTAATTTAATTCTTTTGGGAATATATTTGTCATACTTGGCCTATTCTTTTGGGATGACATTGTGGATATGACATATGATGAATGAAGGTTTATTTTATGATGGATAAATAGACCCGGTGTGGTCAATAGTTATGCATATGTGGACCCGGTGTGGTCAATTGTAATATAATTGTACAGGTTGTGTTTTGGGTAAAGCTCCCCATACAAAGGAGACTCTGCCCAAATTTTGTTAAAATATGAATGGTTGATGATTGAACTTTCGTTGTGATGAATTTACGTAATGCTCTCATGGTGTGAATGGTTTTTAGAATGTAATGTCACCCAAGGGGGTTTTTGGGGCGTTACAATAAGTCCACTAATATTTTTTTTTAAAAAAATTGGACAATTTATTCTAAAAATAGTTATATATTAAAATAAATAAATAAAAGCATAAATAAAATTGTTGGTGCAAAATTTTTCCAAACCTCCACATAAGCAAATTTGAACTCTATCAACCTCCAAGTCAACCTTTTAGGTGTACACGCCATGTCTCTAATGGTCCAAGCCAGCTTTCCAATGGTCCACGTTAGCTTTCTGAACCCTAGGAATCCTGTAAAGAAGTAGGAGACTAGAAGGGCCTATGATACTTAAGCCAGTAATGTGTTAAAAGCTAAAGAAGTATTGTGTACCTTTTAGTTTCCCCTTAGCTCCTTTTTATAGATTGTCAATTAGTTTTCTTTAGATTCCTTCTATATAAGAAGTCTGCTTCTTCTGAACGTCTCTTGAGGCGAGCAAAACTCCCTTCACTAGAGTCCCTCTCCTATTGTTAAGAAGGTTGAGACACCTCCGTGATGAGGTTCTTGACCTCTTTCTCTCCAAGTGGAGACTAAAGATTCGACTAAGGACCTTTTTATTTTTTGAATTGTTGTTGGCATTATATGTTAGCTTTAATCCATGAGGTAACCGTGTGGGACGAAGCTGATTACTAGAATTGGTATACCTCAAAGCTTTCTCCATCCATCCTTGAGCGTGGTAGGTCTGTCATCAGTAATTTTTAAATGGGATGTTTATATTAGAGCTTTCCCAATGGAGTTATTGATTTTTTTCCCACATCAAAAACACACCCAAAAAATAAGCAATCAAACATCCATAAAATAAATATCCATAAATTTAGTCACACAAACAATAATCCTCCCCCCCCCTCCAAAAAAAAAATAAATAATCCAAATGTTGTTCTAAGCTGGGAACCCGATATGGATCTTTTCTCACGATTGTACACGTGGAGTTATAGACACTTACCTGGAGGGGGTGAATAGGGTTTTTTAATTTAAAAGCTCAATTAATTACCAATTAAAATATAATCGGCCATAATTACCTCTTCCCATAAAGATATATTGTGACACTCCAATTTTTTGGGGTCTCGATTAACCCATTGATCAACCATCAACCTGCAGAATAACCCGGAATACTACTTAACCCAATAACATAAAGTAATAACCTATTTACCGAGATCCATAATTTAAATAAAATATGGGTAGAGTCTCCTTCATACAGGGAGCTCTAACCAACATACACAACCTATGCAATCCTACTCATTGACCACACCGGATCCCAACATCAAACTTCAATTAAAATAACATTGAATATCAACATTCACAACATTCATTTTGTTTACAAAAGAATATTTTCCATGAGAGTCCCATTACATGCCTCTGTTAAAATACAAGTTTTGTACATAGATTATACAATGCCAAATGTAAATAGATAGTAGGGACAACAAAAACTCTAACATCAAGAGCCACAAACCAGCTCTATCCTCAAAGCAGTCACTTAGGAAGACGTTCAGTGGAAACTTGTCCAATATCTTAAAAATGTTCTCACATAGGATGAGGTGAAGCCTAGTAGAGTATCTCCTATAGAGAATGCTTTTCAATCCTAATACATGTGATATGAATGTGCACCAAAACACACCAAACATATATCTCAAATAACATATGAATGCAACCTTGCATGCCAAACATGAGTAATGCTTCATGAATGCATGTCAAACACTAAACCCCTCCCGAGTTCCCATGAATGACACATGATACAATTTCATGAGATGAATTGGGCATTCCAAGTCCCCGTCATTGATGGTACACATTCAATATTCATTTTATCAAATTCTTGTGTTTTTTCTTAGGTAGGTAATTTATGGACATCACACCAAGGGGCTACCAAACCCACACGACATTTGTGGGCCTCTCACCTCTGATTTTGAGTATATTGACACTTTTCTGAAATTTCACCACAGGACAAGTGAGTGAACCAGGTAATTGGGTCTTGCACCCGAGAAAGAATCTCCTTGCACCTGAGAAAGAATCTATCCCTTCTGGCTATACCCGACACATTTGTTCTATGCAATGTTCCATGCGACTCAATTGGACCTTGATCCAAACTTTCCAAGTCCACCCATCAATTCACCATGTGGTGATTTACCAACCCATGGACCCATACACTCACTCATCTCAATGCCCATGAATGTAGTACAACCCATACATATACAATGTAATATATATTTGTCATTCCCAATTCATCATAATGCTAACTATAACATGAGAGCATATGATAATATTCCTTAAACATCAAAATTTCAATTATATCATGAAGCATATAATAACATTTCTTAACATCACTAAGCATGTTATAACATTTTCCATTCAAATAACACACTTGAACATCCATATGCATTCTATCAAATACCTATAACACACATGTAACACCCCCCATTTTCTTTTATATATGTATATATATATATAGTAAATAATTGTGGTAAAAATGTGGATATGTGTAGTAATGTGTGTTTGAATTTGGTAGATTGAAAAAGTAGAGATTTAAAATGTTAGTGGAAATAATAGTTAAAATTTGGTTTTAATAAGTGAAAATATGACATTTTAGGTCCTAGAACTTGTATTAAATAGGTTTGGTGTAGAAATATGTGTTGGAGAGGTTTGGGATGGATTTGGTTGGCTTAGGAATGGATTGGAAATGGAAAAGGGATGAAACAAGACATGAACAGTGCACTAGCTGCAATTTCGAGCGCAATTTTGACCTTGATGCAGTCAATATTTTTTAAAACTCAAAAAATGAAAGTTTTAGAGCTCTTTCTTATCATTCCTTAGCATCTTGAATCATCTCAATCGGAACTCAGATGAGAGAGTTATGCCTAGATAACGAAGCAATGTCAAAACAGTCTAATTAGCTTCATTTTGCATTTAACGTCTCCATTTGCATCCTAAATCAAAACATAAGAATAATGAGTACATTTAGGCTTTAAATAAGTATAAAAGGCTTTAAGAAGCACCCTTTATCACCTTTTATTTGCAAATAACGCAAAAGTTCATTAATAACCGATTCGGATGGGTAAAATAGAAACTTTAGTGTTTCAGGTGTACGTTGACTTTAGTTTTGAGATAAATCATAAAAATAAATATTTTTAGGTTAAAATAACATTAAAAATGAATTCATAACGTCGAAAAACCTTAGGGTAGTCATATGGATCAAATTGGAGATTCTTAGTGACCGTAATTTTAGAGAAAAACAAAACAGGCTGTGAACAGTGAATTTTGGGGTGAGATGTTTTAAACCTCATTTTCATCCCATTTTCCCTCATGTATTTCACTCCACTCTCACCCCACACCTCTTGGAACCCTAGAGAGCATTAGAGAGGAAGAAAGGAAGGGAAAAACAAGAGATTTAAGGGTAGATTCAAGATCAAAGTTCAAGTTCTTCCTACAAACTAAGGATTTAAAGTAGGAGTTTTCTCTCATTCACTTACATTGAGGCTAGAGTATTTATATATGTATGTTTTGGCTATCAATGGTATATATATATGCTATGAAATCATCCTTTCTTAGGTTTTTTTTAAGGATTACATGTTTTGAACAAAGTAGGGTTTAATACCCATGAAATCTCCTTTCTAATTTTATAACCCTAATTTTTGGAGAGTGATGTATTTCCTTCCTAAATGCTTTCTTTATTATAGATTTTGAAACCTTAGTGTTTTGTGTTGGGTAGAAAAATGATGTTGTTGTGATCTTATATATTTTCTTAGTTGGTTGTGGAATTGTTATATGATATATTTTGAGGATTTTAGATAGAAGCTTGTAAATTGAGATAAATATTGGAATTGTATGCTTGGTTGGGTTGTTTGTGATGCACATGAGTGAGAGGTTCCTTGTAAGGATGCTCACCCCTTCCCAAGAGATTCCCGGTAAGGATGCTTGAGAAATAATGTAGTGATTGGTGAGAGGTTCCATGTAAGGATGCTCATCCATTATCAAGAGGTTCCCGATAAGGGTGCTTGAGAATCAAATGTGACCTAAAGGGGGGTGGAGGTTACCACAAAATATGCCACCTACCGAAAGAATTGTTGGGAATTGGTTATGGCAATTAATGATTATTATTTGTATGTGGTGCTCGTTTATTCATTTAAGTAATGTTTTTAAATAAACTTGAGATCCATTTTAAATGTCACTGTTTTATTTCAAATTATGTATCTATGTTATGTTAAAATTGAGACCGACCGTTTTAAATGCTATTCTAAACCTTGTATGGGTTTGGGAGAATTTTTCTACAGAGCTTTGTGCTCACTCCATATCGCTAACATTTTTTAGATTACCCGCTTGAGGAGGAGGACGTAAGGATCGATGAGTCTGCTACTTGGGAGACTCCATTGGACGGGAGTGTGAATCCCGAGATGGACGCATAGAGCGACCTCCTTTCCTTTTGTACTAGACTAGAATATTCTTTTGGAGCATTGTATAGTCTAGCTTCTTTTGTTTATTCCGCTGCGCTTCTTTAATTAATTTTTAAGATGTAATAGCCTTGACTTGAGCTTATTTTTTGGATAATGTTGTAAATATTCGTGGATGACAAATGAAGTCTTGTTTCTTAAGGGATTATATTAGTGCTCTCATGATATGAATGATTTTAGAATGTAATGTCATCCAAGGTGTATTTTGGGGTGTTACAACACAAAATGTAAACACAAAGCATGCGAATACGTATTACACATAACCCATATTTTCAAGTTCAAATCAAGTAGATATAAGCATAACATGTTTATCAAATTACCCAATCATCACACTAGCTACACTAATTACATGGTAGTTACGTAATTATTCTACATAGTCATACCCCAACCATCTACATAATTGAAATTGAAAGTAATCCTAAATAGGAGGAAACCCTCACCTCTTGAACTTAATCAACGAAGAAAATCTCCAAGAATGCTCAAGAAAATTTCTCCAAGCCCAAGCTCCCAATATCCTTGCTGTTCAAAAATTATAGAAAATAGTCTTTGTTGGTGTTGATGTATAGGCTTTGTCGAGTAGAACAACTTTAATTCTTGGTTGATGAAGATCCAACGGATGGATCTTGAGATATAGGAGAAGGAAGACGAAGAAGTTTGAAACTCAAAGCCTCTCTTTCTCTCTCTGTATATATATATTCGAAAATTGCAAGATAAATGGGGAAAAATTAGATTCTCCCCCTTTAAAAACCCTCCCATACTTGGTTTACAATACTCTAAATGTCACATTTTGGTTGGTTGGAAATCCTAGAGAGCCAATCACTTTGTGCCACTTGTCTTGTTTGGATAATACCTTAAAAATATCTAGATTATTTATATTGTGGGTCCCGTGGATAACTAAGTTGCTAATATTTTAATCGCAGGTTACCCAATTGTGTGTTTCATCTCTTTTTACGTGAAAATTTTGACTATCTCAGAATTTAATAAAAATTTATTGGGCAGCTAGATTTCGCGATACGAATCCAACGATGGGATTTATTTCATCATCGAAATTCTAGAAAAATTTTGATTTTTAACCCGTACCCTAATAACTAATTGTCGCTTTGCTCTTTTTAATTAAATTTTAAATTTTTTTTTCCGGATTTTACATTCTTCCACCTTAAAGGAATTTTGTACCCATAATTACACACACGTGCACATATAACAAAATGTAAATATGACAAGTCATATGCAACTCTCTGACCATAAAAATGTACCTCTATCCTTAGACAGGAATGGATAGTTGGTGTGAATAGTGTCCTCACGCTCCCATGTCGCCTCCCTCATACCAAAGTGCTGCCACAGTACCTTCACTAGCCTCACAATCTTGCCATGCAAAATCAGATTTTGGCTATCCATGATACACATCAATCCCTCCTCGAAGGTTTCATTTGTATCAACAACTAGTTCACCCTAATCCACCACATGTGTAGGATCTGGAGTGTATTTGTGGAGCATAGAGACTTGGAACAAAGCGTGGACACTCGATAGATTTGGTAGTAATACCAACTGGTAAGTAACTATACCAATCCTCTCAAGTACCTCGAAGGGTCTAATATACCTCAGCGACATCTTTCCCCGCTTTTCAAAACTAACCATTCCCCTCTTAGGAAGAGGTGACCTTTAAAAAGATGTGATCTCACTATAAGAATAAGAGTCTTTTGTGATAAATTTTTTACGGCGGCTGTGTTCGCCATCACAAAAGATAATTTTTTGTGGCAGCTGTGTTTGTCGTCACAAAAAGCATGTTTGTATTAATATTTGTGGCAGTTATTTTTCTTGCCGTAAATAGTGCCATAAATTCAAAAAAAAATTTTGTACTTGAGACAACTTTTTTTTCTGCCGCAAATAATATTTCATAAACTTAAAAGAATTTTTTTTATTTATGGTAGCTATTTTTCCCGTTGTATAAAATATTTCGTAAAACATTAAAATGTTGTTTTAGATTAATAAATAGTTTTTAAAGAAGAAAAACTCTAAAAAAAATTGTATTAGGCACAATTATTTTTCTTGTTACAAGTAATATTTTATAAAATTATGTAGTTTTACATCAAAAGATAATATCTAGTTCAAAGAAAAAAAACTAAATTCTACAAATTCAATTTTTTATATCAAAACTAGGGGTGTCAAAATATGACACGCGTTAACACGACATAAAATTAGTGGGTTTGAGTTTTTCTTAAGCTACCTGTTTAGTAAACGAGTGGATCCGATACGAAACGATTATAAACGAATTGGGTATTGGTAAAACTAATTAGAAGAAATGTATACGATATGACTCGTTTATATACCATTTACATAATTGGATAAGTCGTTCAGAGAAATATTGTGTGGCCCTCTATTGATGTATATTCTAACTTATTTTAGTTCTTTATTGTATATATGTATATATATATCATTTCAGTATAGTAACAATAATTTAATATTTTTTTCAAATGTCATTGGGAGAGCAGATGGTTCAGGAATGATGTTTAACTTTTTGCATTAATTTCTTATACTCATGGATCGTTATATTTTGTAAAAGTGCATATTTTATATTTTGTTTAACTCAAGTGTGATTAACCCTAATTAGTATATAAATCATAATAGTTAAAAAGTCAAATTGGTGTGATAAAATAACTAAAAACAAGAACTTAAGATCAATTAGGGTTTTGTGCAGGAATTAGGGTTTTAAATATTTTATGTCCAAAGTTTCAGGGTTTAATGCATAATTATCGAAGAATACACGGAGCAAATTATGGAGGCTTGAAACAACAAAGGCCAAAGTGTAATTTCACCAAAGGAAGAGTCAGCACGCAGCAACTTTGCAAATCCAGCAAAGCTCCACCGTCTGGACAATGGAGGGGCGTCCGGACGGTCCATCTTGATTGCTATCTCCATCTTTCCACCTCATGCTTCCTAAAACGGCTATAAATAGCCATGCCCTCCTTCATTTTTTGGAGGCCAGAACCAAGAGAGCTCCAAAGAGAAATCAAAGAGAGAAAAGAGAAAAGAGAAAAGAGAAAAGAGAAAAGAGAAAGAGAAAGAGAAAAAGAAAAGTTGCAAAACGATCCGGTTCGGGATGCACTTCAGTCCAAACTTTATACTTCTACATTCTTGTTGTATCTTTCTATTCGGATAGTTGAACTGTCGTCGCCTTTTTGTCATAACTGATAATAAAGGTGATTGTGTTTCTGTTGTTCCTTGTGAAAGATATTTTAGATTTTGTATTTTAATTTTAGTTGTAATGAAACCTGTCTGCACTCCTTGCTTGTCTGTAGCAATGGGGCGTGAGTAGTCATTTATGTCCTTCAGTAAGAAGTAAATATATGTACAATACTGGTTAAATTCTAGAAATACTGATGTTTTATATATTTATATATCTATGTATTATATGTCTCATGCATGATACAGTGATGTATGTACTTTCGATGCTGTGCTTGGAAGTATGTCATTAGTGCATCATCAACCCGCCGGTAAAATAATCACGACATTCCTATCGGTATGACTTGTCATCCACCGAAATGTTTAGGATGTTAACTGATGCATGATACAAAACCTAAATGATCCTTATGAATGACTTGTCCTTCTGGTGTATTAGGGTTTACTCAGATGAATGACCTAAGTGATCCTCGTGAATGACTTGTCCTTCTGGATTACTCAGATCGTTTAACTGGTATAAATGATAATATTATCAGTCTAACAACCATGAAATTCCTGTCAATATGGTTTATCCTCCACCATAACGCTGAGGATGTTTAACTGGTATATATGTATCACAGATGAAGTCAAATGAATAATTCAAGTATTCTTCATGAATGACTTGTTCTTTTGGTTTGTTTGGATTAATCACTTGATACATCTATAACCAGCTAACCTAATAAGTTGTTGTGTTATGACTAATACCACCAGTTGACCTAAGAAGTGGTTGTGTTATAGTTTATTATGTACTCACCTACTATTATGGAGACAAATGAATAATTCAAGTGATCCTCATGAATGGCTTGTCCTTTTGGTTTGCTTGGATTAATCAATTGTCATGAATACCATCAGCTAACCTAAGAAGTTGTTGTGTGATGGTTTATATATATCAGACCTACCAATTGACTTGCCAATAACATGGAAGTTGATTGCTGTAAGGTAGTATTTCCAGTATTTAACCAACATAAAAACATATGTGATCCTTGAATTGAAGGATACTTTTTATTGTCTAAATCTATTTGAAACATAAATATTTACTAAGACTAGTTATCAATCTAAGCTCACATCACAAGCTATCAAATGTTGTCCGATTTGAATTAACAATTTAACTATTTTTATTTCGTTTCTAAATTATTAAAACTCTTTGTGGGATTGATACTTGGACTTAAAACCGAGAAAACTACAATTCGACCACTTATACTTGGGTGTATATTATTAATCCGATCACGAAAAAAGTGTGAATCAAAGTAATTTTTTTTGGATATAAAAATATTGCTATGTTTTTGGAAATGTTGGTCATATTTACTTTTGTGTTTATCTATATATTGAATTGGGTAGTTGTACGGATACCAATGGGTCTTTGGTCCAATGGTACTCCTTATCTTCTGAAAACTTTGCTTTCTTGAGGTTAAGGGTTCAAGTCCCCTTCTCCTTCTCCCCCCAAAAAAAAGTTGTACATATAACATTGGTTACCAACAGTCCTTAATAATAAAATTTTTTTTTGTGGCGGCATCATTGCCGTTGTAAATCGGATTTTTTGAGACAACTTATTTACGATAGTATCTTGCTACTATAAATACTATTTGAGACAGATCATTGCTGCCGTAAAAACCTTTTGAGACCACACTTATTATGGCTAGGCAATGCCGCCACAAAAGGCATTTGTGATGGCAAATAGACCTTTTATGACAACACTTTACCGCTGTAAAAACTCTTTTTTCTTGTAGTGTCTCCAACCTTGAACTCCATAGGTCTCTGCCGCCTGTCAACTCTAAGTCGTAAAAAGGCGCTTTTGTATCATGTGCACCTTGTCAGACGTATCCCTAATCAAGTTCAGACCTGTGGAGGGTCCCTTTCCAACCTCCATCCAACAGACCAGAGAACGACACGACCTCCTGTAAAGTGCCTCATAGGGTGTGCTTGGTTGTTTTTTGTTGTACTCCCTAATCTTCGGACATCATCCCTCAATATGTGTATGACTTATAGGGATAAATAAGTATCACTCTCCTTCGGAATGATGCAAGAAATGGGAAAAAAAATAATGATGAAATGGAGAATGAAATGCTTGTGTGCAAACAAAAATGCTCCCCAAGGGTAGAGAGACTTTTGTGTGTCGTGTTTTACTTGAAAATTGTATTCCAAGGTTGTCTCCTCAAGGAAGGAGGTGAATCGTGTTAAAGGTGATTTTGGTAAAAGGAAAAGTGTAAAAATCTTTTGTTGTTTGAAGGTTGTGATTTGTATCTTGATGGTATTTGAAATGAAAAACAAATGTTGGTTAATCCGAAAGGTTCACTTCAATGGGAATGCCAAGTCAACTCGAAACCTTCCTCCAATGGTGTCTAGATGTTCGATTGATTCGTGGGAAGCGAGGGACGAGATGGAAGTGAAGATCCAAGCATAACCCGTGACAAGTCTACAGGATATCAAAGAAAACACAAAACTTGGAACTTAAACTAATGTAAGAAAACACAAAACTACAAAAAAGTGCATTTACTACCCATTTGAAAAGTTTTGAGATGAAAACTTATATGCATTAATGGTGAAAGCTAGAATAGAGGATTAAACTTGAATTGAACTTGCAATAAATGACATTAAAGACTTTAAACAAAGTTTCAAATATCCTTACAAGAGATTACAAGACAATGTGTTGAAGGGAATGCAAAAATATTAACTTCTCTCTCTAGCACTATTTATCTTCTTCCTTGGACTCTCCCTCTCTATCTTACAATGTATCCTTTAATAATGCTGAATAATGGTGCATATTCAGCCAAAAATGTCCATGGAGAGCTTTCTTAGGTATGTGGTAGGCCTTATACGAAAAGGGGTCTGATTTGAAGGAGTGTTGCAGGCTAGGACAACATAGCCTTTCCCTCCCTCCTCCTTCCTCCTTCCTCTTCTCTCTCCTCCTCATTAATGCCAAGGCCTTCAAAGTCCAAGTAGGGGTGAGGGGACCCTTCTAAACATGTAAGGAATGTCAGGGAATTTGTTAGAGAAGTGTAAGTAGGACCCCCTAAGTTGTAGAGTTGAGTTGCAGGTTGTCTGGGCAAAACCTTCCAAAAGGTCGACATAAATCTTTTATAAGGTTTGTGTAGGAATAGTTAAATGAAGCAACCAATAGGTAAAACCTTCCGGAAGGTTTTGGTAGTGCAAAAGAAGACCAAGGTAAAACCTTTTGGAAGGTTTTCAACCAATTTTGGATTTTCTTGGTTTCTTCACCCTCCAAACCTTCCTTAAGCTACCCCCTCATCTTCATTGACTTCAAACACTTCAATGGGGGCTTAACTCAATTCATTTACATCATTTCACTTGCATTCACACAAAATTCCATCAAAGAGATGTTTAAACGCTTTTCTCCCCAATTTCAAGACAAAAGCAAGTACAAAATGACATATTAGCATACAAAATATGTCATATTTTTGTGCTAATCACACCCCCCAACTTGAGCTTTGCTACTCCCTAGTAAACATTATTTTTCGACCACAAGCTATAAATTAAAATAGAATCTATTCAAACAATCCCATCATCCATAACAATCAAAATACAAAAATCACATTAGAATTGCATAAATAGCTTTGGGCAATGATTTAACAAAAGGACTGTGGTATTTCATTGATCATTTCAAAAAAAAAATTCTTTACAATGGGTTCAAGTTCCAAAACAAAATAGCCAAAACCTAAGGATTCTTCTACTGGTCGATACAAGAACCTAAACTATGTACAACCCAAAATTCAAAGGAAAATGCAAAACTCTTCAGTCATCCTCCTCCTCAGTCTCCAACTTGGACTCTAACTCCTTGTCGTCGTCATTGTCGTTGCCTACCTTAATAGTGACTGAAGGCACTAGAGCTGTGGTGGAGGGTCCAGCTGGCTGTGGTGGAGGTCCTCTTGGGATAGGCTCACCCGGGAACGTGTGTTGGAAAAGTCTCATCACCATCAATGAGAGCCCATGCATAGTTGACTCTAGAGCATCTAAACGCTGGGGTATGGTGCAAGCCGGAGCATGGGTAGGTGTAGGTGGTGGAGGTGCTGAAGAACACGTCCTAGCATCTGATGGCTGTGCCCTCAGAGCCTTGGCTCTCTCACCCCCAGTCCTAATAGCCCTATTTTGACTGTTGGATTTCCCTATAGCTCAAGTTTCTGGGGGGGGGGGGGAGCAGTGCA
The DNA here is from genome assembly GCA_963454935.2 of Ilex paraguariensis. NCBI lineage: Eukaryota > Viridiplantae > Streptophyta > Magnoliopsida > Aquifoliales > Aquifoliaceae > Ilex > Ilex paraguariensis. The sequence continues at coordinate 23,275 of CAUOFW020006479.1, forward strand.
TCATGGACATATTACTTTACCTTAGCCAAGTCACAGAGCTTGGTGACGAGGCTGCCAAATAGGAGGTTTGCCTTCGGCTTTGTGGCCGTGGAAAACTCTCGTATCTCCAACCAAATCAAATAAGCCATATCCATGGCAACCCCCATCATAAATGCATGAAGTAGAGTCAACTTCTCTATGTTTGGGTTCTTTTCTAAACCCCAGGGCATCAAATTATAATGAAGAAATTTATTCATTACCCCGTATGAGTTCTTAAGCCCCCCAACCAACGTCGTTCCCCTAAACGTGGTTGGGTCCTCATAGGTGAGGGCCACATAGTCTCTAAGAGTCCTACCCCCATCCACATTGTGTGGGTAGACCGAGGTGGTCAGGGGAGGTCTCTCGTAGCCCATCACCGTGGCTATTGTGTCAGGGGTCACCTCAAATGTTTTGCCCCTTGCATTCATCCTCAACTTACTTCCATCGTCACCAATAATAACTAACTTTTGATAGAATTCCTGACACATCCCCAAGTGGCACCCCTTCAACTCCTCAAACCACAATCTCAAACCCCGCGCTTCAATAATTCTCATGACTTCATTGTTTGGCCAAAGGGAAATTCTATCCACATAGCTCTCGCATGTAACCC
>CAUOFW020006480.1:10841-32303 GCA_963454935.2 Ilex paraguariensis
TTTTTTTTTTCTTGCGCTCTTTTGCTACATCAGAGGTTAGAAAATTTGAACTTATTAAAGCTGAAGGTGGTAGCTTCATTTCATCTTTATTTTCTTCAACTTAGTCAGAAAATTGTTGTGGACTCGAAGGTGAACTTGCTTGAGGAAGTCCTTCAATTACTTTCATTGCCAGAGCCACTAATTTTGACCTCTGGAACCTTGTTATGTTACACGCTTTTTCGAACAATNATTACTTTCATTGCCAGAGCCACTAATTTTGACCTCTGGAACCTTGTTATGTTACATGCTTTTTCGAACAATTTGAACACTTTGAACACTTTGGTGTCTCAAAAACGAAAATGTGGGTAAAACTTGACCAGTTTAACAAAACTGACAGTCTGTTCCACCCATAGAATTTCACTTTTTGTACATGAAGTCATGCCCACTACAAAGAGTAAAATTTTCAGTGTGCTATATATTGAACGATTAAGCCCCAAAGTAGCTGAGAGTTTTGGGGCGCATTGAAGTGTTGGTCTGTTGGTAAAGAGAAGCTGTAGGTTCTGATGATGGGAATGTATAAAATCAGAATACTATGAATTTTAAGAAGCTACAATTTTCCAATTACATAATTGATAGCATGGAAATTTGAATTATAGAGAACATTTATGGACCAGACCGANCTATATATTGAACGATTAAGCCCCAAAGTAGCTGAGAGTTTTGGGGCGCATTGAAGTGTTGGTCTGTTGGTAAAGAGAAGCTGTAGGTTCTGATGATGGGAATGTATAAAATCAGAATACTATGAAGTTTAAGAAGCTACAATTTTCCAATTACATAATTGATAGCATGGAAATTTGAATTATAGAGAACATTTATGGACCAGACCCAAAAAGGACTTTTAGGATTCTAATGTGTTGGTGTTGCTTGTGTCGATAAATGACATTTCTAGAAGTCATCTCAATGATTATTTTCAGCCAACTTTTTTTGTGTGAAAGAAGCTTCTGTTGTCAGGGCCATTTCATGCTAGACTCATGATATGAGAAATGATATAAATTTTTGGTGTCATCCGACTTACTTGAATTGAATGAGTAGGTTGTTCTAGTGAGGAGCTTTCACTTTAGCATATTGTGGTTTTGAAAAAAATAAATTCCTATTTGGAAGGACTACTTGGAAGGATAGAGGCAGGTTGAAGTTCAAATATTGAGCTAACCAACGGCTTTAGACTAGACTATCTACTCTTATAAAATATGGACTCTGTTGTTTGGTATGGAACAAAGATAAGTCTGGGAGTTCATCAAGAAAGATATGGCGTGAATTCTTGTGTGCAAACTGAGCACAGTTTGGACTGTCTTCTGTTGGGTGATCCCATTGTACTTGTGAGGTATTCCGGTCATGTTGGATTTGAGATGCTCCTGTATGATCCTTATTTTGAAAGGCTAGAGCTATTCAAGTAGATACTTGTTTTTTTTTTATGCATTTTCACAATTTTGTGGTCACCCCCAGAAATGTCAGTTTTGTTATTTGGTTTGACTCCCTACATATCTGCTAGTTAATTAATTTGCATTTACTGGATACTGACTTCATCTTTTCTTTTATATACTTCTAATGAGATTGAATTTCTGGATGTCAGCGGCTAGTGTGAGGTCTCTGTTTGGGCCCTTTGTTGAACTTGTGAAGTCATGGAACCTTCCGGGCTGGCTTGTGCATTGGGGTCACCCTGGTAACATGGTAGACTCCTTTTCTTTTGCTTCCTGCCCACCTCCTTGTTCTTTTTATTTATTCTTTTACCTCAATCATTGCTGCAAATCTTTCCATTGAGTTTCTTATTTAGAGTTAAATAAGTAAATGTTGATGGGATTTTCTCTCCTGTAATGTTGCAGGCTGTTGTGCTCTTTGCCATGGGTGGTTATGGAACCTATTTAGGTTTTCGAATTCGTTTTTCTGATGATGTGGTAAGACATCGTTAGAATACATTATATTTAGTTGTTTGCCTATAATGTCGTTTTGTTATCCTAATTTGCATTGGTAAATCCAGGAGGAAAAAGCAAAAGCTAAAGACTTGCACCCAAAACTCCTTGGAGGAATGTTTTTCTTCTTTGCTCTTGGAGCAACTGGTGGAATGACATCTCTCCTTACTTCAGATAAACCCATTTTTGAGAGGTACTCGTGGAAATTGTCACCCAATATCTCTTTCCTCATGACAAGTAAAGAGTTTGAAGTGTAGTTTCAGCCCCATTGTTTCGGAATAATTAGATCGATCCACGTTCTTCAGTAACATTATTTCGTTTCCTTTCACACTTTGTCCTATTTCATGTCTATGCTTGCAGTCCTCATGCTGTCACAGGTTTCATTGGCCTTGCTCTTCTGACTGCACAGACTATATTACCATCATTATTTGAGGTAAAAAAGACTTCCTAAACCAAAAAATTTCCAGTTGGGTACTGAACTTTCTTTTCATCTCAAAAACAATGAATATCTTTCTTTTTAGGTTTTTTTACTTTTTATTCATTTACACAGGGGAATCCTGGACTACGGAATGTTCATGGGATTCTCGGCAGTGGGATCATGACGTTGTTTCTTGTCCATGCTGCCCTTGGACTTCAACTTGGTCTCAGTTACTAATCGCTTAATCAATGCCTGGGAGTTCTTCTTTTGAGAATCATTTTTGGATCTGATGTATATTCTTTCTCCAGCTGGGGAATTTAGCTTCACAGGTGTAAACATGTACTTTTATCGGCTGTTTGGAAAGAAAACACTGTTGCTATTAAGTAAGTTTGCACTTTGCAGCAAGATTATGGCACCATCAATTTGTAAATCAGCATGAATATTGTAGGAAATTTATATCATCTGATCAGAGTTTTTGTTGGTGATGAGAACATTAGTTACAAACATCTTCTTTCCAATTGGTGATGTAAAATATGTAAATAGATAGGATAACAGAAACGTGTGCTTAACTATTGAAGCTTTTAGAGCCCAGAGTTTTTGTTCTATTTGCCCAATTTTACGTTTTTTTGTTGCACGTGATTGTTCCAGCAACTAACCCGTCTGGTTGCGGTGCAATTCAGAAGTTCTTATGCATCTCATATGATTAGTTTCGGACTTGTCAATCAATTTTCATTGAACTGATGAGCAATTCAATTAATGGAATTGATTTGGCTAGCCATTCATACATGCAAATGTATACCTCTTTTATGATGCACTTCATACTTTTCAGAGCAATGGACACATCTCAAGTAAGTCAACAAATGAAACTGTGCGGCTCTTAATGAATGAACAATATCTATAACAACCCCACCAAGACGGATGATCGGAAAAGCAGGTAATTAAACAAGGAACCATTCACATATAATGCTAATATAGGATACCTCAAATTACAATAAAACAAAATCTCAGTACGATTTAGCAGGCTTGACGGTTTACAGGATGTAGATTTCAGAGCTGGTAAAGCATGAACTGTCTTCAGGAATGCAACCACAAACGATCTCGCAGCCTCTCCTCTCCAGCACCAAACATCTCATCAACCCTTTCACCATCTCGGTAGAAATGAAAAGTTGGTGTGTACCGAATTTGCTGAGTGCTTTCTGGGCATTCATCGATATCTGCATATATGAAAGATAATTGTTGAAACTTGTTGCTCAATTGGCAAAATGTAGGCAGGATCTGGCTGCAAACGTGACACCTGAAAAATGATGAATTAATCAGCTTGAACATAAATATCTAGTACAGTGTATGAACACCAAAACCAATTATGCCTCCTATTTCATCAGATGATCTTGAGTGTGCTGTGTTCTACTCGGTGCAAAATCAAAGCTAGTAGAATGATTTAATATACAATTGATGTGTATGTTTATTAATATTTGCGGGAAAACAAAAAATAATGCCCTCATGGGCACAAATATATTCATGCGCCAAGCTGAAAACTGCCATTTTGGAATCAGATTACTTGCAAAAACAGATTACCAATAGATGCTTTCTACAAATTGAACTATTTGAAGTACAATTGATATTACAATAGATTACCAATAGATGCTTTCAACCACTTTTCTGGTGCATCTTATGCCATCGAGGCTTCTTGATCAGACTTTAATGCATTTCATAGTGTGCAAGAAATCAATTCATAGTAAGATGTCGATCTCCGAAGTAAACACAACAAAGCCAAATTTCATTGGAGTCAAACATCGAACACCTTGTGTTCACAAATTTTGCACCCCTCCCTCCCCCAACACACACACACACACACACACACATTTCTTGTCGCCCCTTTTAATTCCTAAAGTAAAATTGTTGGCTAAACTAAAAGATAATAATTGATAACAAATAACAGATATAATATATGATATTTGGATCACTAAAAAAGAAACCCAATTTACCATAAAGGGACGGTGCAAAGCAATGGGCATCAGCAGTGTAAACTTGTCAACAAAGAACTTACCTGAAGTTCAGAGATCAAGTGTAAGACATCATATGCCCAAACTTTGCAGCAAAACACCAAATATACGAGCATTGTCAAGCAAATAAAGTTCAAAAAAAGAACAAAATTTTCAAAACGAAGAGTTCAAATTAACCCATAAACATACCAAGACGCGCCATAATTAATTACTGCCTGCAAAACAAAAAATGTTTTCAAAAACAAAAATTAGCTCTCCAGCCATGAACAGAGATGGGTTTTATATGTAAGACTAGATAGAAAAAGGGTTTTGCTTACAGGACTTTTGGTTGTTCTGATTTGGTGAAAGACGTTTCTGAGATCATCGTCACTGGAGGGAGTGATGAGGTTGCCGTTGCTATTGTTTGGTAATCCTAAACCTCTGCCCACCACCCCTTTCTTTGCCGTTTCTTCTGTGCCGCCGCCCCCACTAACCTTACTCTCCATTACGAGTTAATTACTCTACCACTGTTTGCGAAGTGTTTGCTAAATATAGGGTCTGCAGTACATATTGTGAGTAATGCTATTGGACGTAAATAATTTACCTTAGGTTCATTAATATTCATCTATGGAGATTCTACCACGTTACTTGATATAAAAAACTTAGTAAAAAATTTGATAAATATAACATTATTCTAATTTTTTAGATCTCAATAATATTACTCATATGTTGTAAGTCCCACTTAATTCCATACTTATTTATAGAAGTCCTCATAAACATTGAAAAATTAGTTTATTGTTGAATCTAGGGATATCAAACGTGTCGAATTAAACGGTTGACAGGTAAAAAATAACTAAACTCATATACGACTTGTTTAATAAACACTGAGTTGATATGGTCTTTGACACTACCTTCCGTTAAAAAAAACGAAAAAAAGACAGACACTACCCTGTACTTGTGAGGTGGTGTTCTTTAACGACATTTCTAATATTTTGCAGACAAAACGGAGGCCTCGTCCCAACAAAATAAAAAAAAATAAAAAAATTGGTTGCCCACTCTCTCTCTCCCCCCTTAGAAATCAGAAATCCCGTCCCAACAGTATATCCCCACCCTCCTCCCCTTTGCAACTCCCCAGGCCAATCGACGACTACCACCACCTCCATTACCTCCTCCACCATCCAAAATTTGTTCTCCACAATTTAATCTTATTAAATAGTAGACTGAACTTACCGTGTTCTATTCGCAATATATGATAAAATTAGCTTGAATACGAATAACTAATAAAACAAAAAAAAATTATATTTAATTTATCAGACTCAAATTCTAATACAATTTGAATGGAAATTCAAATTGTCAAATAAAATTTATACATGTCAAATTTTGATTGAAAATATTTAAAAAATATAAATTAAGTATCATACCTCTAAATTATTTATGTCCATGGATATTTTTACATTTATTGAACAAAAAAAAAATTACTAGAAAAAAAAACAAATTTTCCAAGAGGAAGAAACATAAAAGAAAACAAGAAATATTGCTTAATTTTTTCGGTACTTGTAACCTTGGACTTGTTTTGCTTTTTACACAAGACCCAAGGTTTGTACACTCTCAAATCTATCAAAACTCATAATCGGTTTCACCGGTATATATTTTAAAAATAAATAAAACCGTCATACACTTTAAAAATAAGTGATAATATAAATTAAAATTAGTTTTAAAAAATAATAATTATTTATCTTATTTAAACCTAAATAAAAATATAATAAAAAATTTACAATATTTGGGGTTATTGAGTGACATTAAATTTAAGTTAAAAATATAAGGATGTTAGATTAGGTTATCTAAGTTCACCACTACTTTAAGTGATAATAGAAATTAAAATTAGTTTTAAAAAATCATAATTATTTATCATATTTAAACCTGAAATAAAAATATAAGAAAATTTTTACAATATTTAGGGTTATTGAGTGACATTAAATTTACGATGAAGTTAAAAATATTAGAGGTTAGGATTAGGTTATTAAGTTTACCAGGCTAAATTACAACTAAAGCTTAACACTTTTTTTTTGGCTATTACTAAAATGTTACAATAAGGTTATATTGCCACATTTTTTTGGGGTAAAATTTCCATTTTTTGGGGTTATATTTTGGGTTAAGTTAAAATTATTACAACAAAGTCTTTTACCGCTAAATAAATTATAACAAAGTTATCATATTTGATACACCTTTGGTGTTAAATTAAAATAGGTAACAAAATTTAGGGTAATATAAAACTAATTACATAGTTGAGGATGTAATATGAAAAATATGAAGAAAAAATTGAAAAAATGTGATAATTTAGGGCCATAAGTGAATTTATTGGACAAGCTAAAATCTTGATCGCTGATTGAGCGATTGAGATTAGTCTAGGGATCGAGATTGGTTTGCAAATTTGATCGCTAAGTGAACGCCCGATCGCTACATAAGCGATCCAGGTTGGATCACTCATATAGCGATCAACTTCTTTTTTTCTTCTATTCCCCTAAACCAAAACTCCAACTCCTCAAAACCCTAAATCAATGATCTAACCTAATTGCATACCCTAAATCAGCGATCTAACCCCAAATCGGTGAAAACCCAGCCTGATTGCATACCTAAAACCCAAAATCAGCTTCAAAATTTGGTGCCCTAATCATCTCAAAACAGCCTGCTTCGTGCTTCTTCATCAAAGAAGAGAGAGAAAGGTGTCTGTGACTTGAGGGTTCGACTACATAGTTGTCTCTCGTGGTTGTCTAACTTGCATATTGGGGGTGTATACTGTACAGTGATTGTCATGAGAATTCAGCTCCTCTACGGTAGTTTTCTTTTCTGTTCTTTTTTTGGTTTAATTAGAGAAAATTTCATTGAATTTCATAGTTGTCTCTCTCTGTCTCTCTCTCAATTTCATAAAATTTTTGTACACATAGTTGCATAAGGAAAGTGTTTTGGGGTTGAACGAATTATGGTTTTTGTGAGTGATGGTTCAAAAGTAATGCAATCATAACTTCCTCACATCTCCATGAATTGTTATTGCTCAAAAGTAATAGATAATCTTCCATGTTATTACTCTTTTTTTTTTTTTGACTAGATTTTTTTCTTGTTACAATAGAGTATAATGACAAAGAAGTATAGGCCAAAAGTTGTGGATACCAGTGAAAAAATGAAGAGGAATAAGAGCTGTAATGATCCTTCCTCTAGTCCCTCCTAGAATAAGAAATGTAATCATCATCCCTTGATTGATCTGTCCTCCAGAGTTAATCCCACCTCCACCAATCCAGTTGATCCCTCTTTCAATACATCAAGTTCATCCAACCCTATACCCAATCCAACAAGTTCATCCAACCCCATATGCAATGAAGACAGGGGTGTGTTGCTGGATTAATTAAAAAAGGTAGGATGTGATGTTATTTTTTCTCTTCATCAATGGAATTCTGTAGTTGATATCAAGAAGACGGATAAAACATATAATACATTGATGAAGATATTTTATTCTAACATGCATGATATTGATACAGGTGATCACAAGTTTAAGTCCCTTGTGAGGAATGTAAGTTTTGAAGTAACCCCAAATTTAGTTTCAAAAATTTTGGGAGTTCGCCGACCCTTCATTCCTAACAATACACTTACCTATCCAATCAAGAATTCTAAGGATATACCTAAGTTGAAAGATGTTTATACATAAATTGAGGGCATACCTAATAATTTTAGTGAGTGTTGACAATTTAGAATTTTTTCAGCAAGACCTTACTCCCAAATATAGGATGTTAAATCTTATAGTGGGGTACAATATTATACAAAGAGGACATACTGCTAATTTTGGACTTGATCGAGTTCATCTCCTGTATGCGATTGGAAAGGGTATATGTATAGATCTACCTTGTTCAATAGTTGATGAAGTTATTTTGGTACAAGGTATGAAGGATAGGCGACGATGTCTCTTATTCCCAATTTTGATTTCAAAGATTATGGAGGATTGTAGAGTTGTGATTTACTCAAGCGACACTTATTCCACTCCCATGAATCCAATTTATGGTGGGACAATAAAAATAAGTTTGTGACAAGGGAAGAAGAAGAAAATTCAGCAGCCACAAGTTGAAATCGAGAATGAAGTTGAAGTTGAGGATGAAGATGAAGCCCAAGCTCAGGATGTCCCAAATTCTTCCACAACTGGTATTCCTCCTGATCTTCCTCAATTGCATGTATATGGAATGTTGCTAGTATGATTGGGCAGAGAGATGGAGGAACTTGAAAAAACTCAAAATGAAATAAAGGAGTCTCTGAAGGGGATCAGTAGTAGGTTGGATGGAATTGAGTCTTCTTTTATGAAAAGCAAAAAAAAAGCTAGGAAGTGACAATTATATGTAATTGTAGTTGTTAGTTGTTGATACAATAGTTGAACTAGCAGTAGTGAAATGTGATGAGACAAATTAATGCAATATGATATATTCTTTATACATAAAATGAGCATGGTAATGGCTGTGATGAGCTTGGTTGTGGTAATTTAGTAGAAAGATTATAAATTCTTACCGTAATTTTACCTCTAAAACTACACTAAAAAAGTTGTATTCTGAGCCCAAGAAAGTTGTATTCTAACCCAAAAAATGGTAATGTTAACCAAAAAATGATAATATTTTCCTCAAAAGAATCTTGTAAAAAACTTTTTACGAAAAATGGCAAAATGGTAATTTGTCACTATAGTTTGAGTTAAGAACTCGTTTTTTTTTTCTAAATCTCGAATAACAAAATGGACCTCACTGTTGAATTTGTCTCGCGAAACTTAGTGACTCAGACAATTTTTGTCGAATTCTGAGATAGTATGAATTTTTAGGTTTTACGAGACGATTGAGTGTCGGGTGATCTCCAAAACGTCCCAAAAAATAAATTTTATAACATTTTCTTATAATTTAATTTAAGTTCATATAAAAATAATTTGAACTTAAACTGGGACGCAATTAAGTTGTTTTGGGACAAAAACAAACCCAAAAATAGGGAATGTGCAGCGCAACGTAGACCGCACAATTAAAGGGTATAAATAGGGAGAAATATATGATTTTCTCCCTATTTTCATCAAATTTCTCACATTAGAAGAGAAAGAGAGAGAAGAGAGAAAAGAAAAAGAAATCTCCACCTTCTTTCTTTGATCTACGGAGTTCCGACGGTCGGAATCCCTTGGACTAAAAGTTAAAGTCGATGACTGTGACGAGAGCTACGCAACCATACCAAGAATGAAGGATTTCACCGAAGATCCAAAGAGGAGATTTGAGAAAATCAAGAGTTTTGGGTCTTGGGAGGTCTTCTTGAAGTTTTACTCTTCGTTTTACGCTTCAAAAGGTAGGGTTTCCTCCTACTTTGGTTTATTTCTAACCTACTATGTCCATAGGGAATGGTTAGGTGTAAAGAACTTGCCTACTATTATGGAAATGAGGAAATGGGTATGGTAATGGCTTAGACCAATTTTCTAGTTTGAATTTGGTGTAAGGAAGTTGCTTGTATAATTTCTTGGGACTTGCTATTATGTGGAAAATTTTGTGTGATAATATGATTGGTGCCTTGAAGGTGTTTTGCTAAATGCCTATATGAGAATTAAGTTAGTTATGACATGAGTTATGTAAAACATGCTTGCGAATTATTATTGAGTATGAATGAGTTGATATATGTTGTTAATACATTAGCATCATGATAATTTGTGGTAATTATATGCTGGAGATATACATTGCCATAAGATATGTTAATATGTGGTTCTATTGCTCATATGACATTCATTACATATGGGGTATGACATGGATATAGCAATGGTGCATTAAATTGCATTAGTACGGAAGCATCAAAACCATGGGCATGAGACATGGGTGTGTGCATGGTTTAATCAAACACCATACTTTGTGGTTGATGGGTGGGCTCGGAAAAATTGGATTGAAAATCCTACTGAGTCGCACGGTTACATGAAAAACTTATGTCGGGTATAGTAAGTAGGGCTAAACTCTCCCTCGGGTGCAAGACTCGGTTACCTAGTTCATACACTCCCCTAAGGTGAAATTCCAAAAAAAGTATATTGGTTTGCGGAACCTGCGGTGCGATACCAAAACTCCGCTACCCAACAAAGACACATGATTTTGTTTTATAAAATACCTAGTTCGTACACTCCCCTGAGGTGAAATTCAAGAAAAGTGTACTTATTTTATAAAATAGTCATTCGATGTGTAACATCCAACAATGACTTGGTTTTACAACCACATAACTTTATTTCAAAATGATCATTGGATGTAATTTATCAATGGCAGATATTTCATACATTGACATTACATTGTATGGTGGGAGCCTGTGAATGCTCGGGTTCAAGTGCATGAGTGAGTCTCATCTCATTTTATGACATGACATAGTAGGATTCCAACATTGAATGACATATTCTTGTTTGGAATGAAAAATAATTGTTGATTGTTGCATGTGCACATTTCATATGCATCTAGGAGGGTGTAGCTTTTGTAGGAGATACTCTATTGAGCATAACTCACCCTATACGGGAAAACATTTTAGGTGCAGGATACACTCCGAAAGATAGCTCTCATTTGGAGCCCCAGTGATGAAGAAAGGCCGACTTGTGGCCTTGAATTCGTTTTTTTTGTAAAACTATTGTGAAAATTATGTTTTGGGTATGTAACAGTATGGAATTGCTGTAATAGAACTTGTGTATACTAGGTTTTATGTGAAAAAACTTATTAAGCATGTTTTGGATGGTGGTGGAAGGGATTGAAAATTGAAAACAAGTGAAACTGGACAAAGCCTACTGGTATAGCCTACCGGTACAACTTTGTCCAGTAGGTAAACCCTACCGGTAGGAATTTTTCAATGAGCTCACCCTATCGGTATGTCCTAATGGTGTAGGCCTTCCAAAAATTTGTAATTTTAAAACTGTTTTGCCATACTCCTGAGCCATGTGTCCTTCCTTTCAAATGATGTAAATGGACTATAATGGAGTATGAAATGTGGTACATTGGACCACGATTTGATTAAATGATAAAATGTACTCGGGTTACGCATGTGAGTTATAATCCCGGTTAAGGGGATGTTATAGATTTGACGTTGAGTTGTGCGACAATCACACGTATTTTCGTTAGTTGACGGGTAGTCAACGGTTAATAAAGGACCCCCGATTTTAGGGGTGTCACAAATCTAACCTAAAAAATAGCAATCGTACCCTAAAAAGTTATAAACTTGTCTCAAATAAATGGTAACTTTATTAAGAAAAGGGGTATTGTTTACAAAATAAAGGTGATAATGTTACACCCAAAAAGTTGTACTCTTGCACCCAAACAAATTGTATTCTAAGCCAAAATAAGTTGTATTTTAACCAAAAAAATGGTAATGTTAACAAAAAAAAAGTGGTAATCTTGCCCTCAAAAGTGGTAATCTAACTTAAAAAAATAGTAATATTACCCTAAAAAGTTATAATCTTGCCTCAAATAAATGGTAACCCTATTAAAAAAGGGGTATTTTTACAAAATAAAGGTGATAATGTTACACCCAAAAAGTTGTACTCTTACACCAAAAAAAATTGTATTCTTAGCCAAAGCATGTAAAACCCAGGTAAATTAATTTTTTTTATGAAAATGGTAAAATGATAATTTGTCACTACAGTACGGGTTGTAAACTTGAAATTTTCTAGAACTCGGATGACAAAACAGACCTTATCGTTGGATTCATCTCGTGAAATCTAGTTATCTCGTCAAATTTCGTCAATTTTCATCGAATATTGAGATAGTTGAATTTTTTAGGTTTTACGAGGCGGTCGAGTATAGGGTGACCCAAAAAAAGGGGATTTTTAATAAAAATTTGAAAGTTGGAGATTCATTTAAGGCAAATTAAGATAAGAATATTTTAGAATTAAACCGGGATGAAATTTAATCATTTTGGGGCGAAAACGGACCCGAAAAAAGGAAGGTCGTGCGGCACAATGTGAGCCAAGTAAATGGAGAGGGTATTTCTCCCCATTCTTCAACCGGTTTCAACGTGAGAAAAGAAGAGAGGGAAAAGAAATAGTTTCACCACTTCTTTCTATGACCTACAAAATTCTAGCTGTCGAATCCGTTCGGGCCAATAGGGAAAGTCATTCTCCTCGTCAAGGGTTACACCTACGTACCAAAAATCAAGGAGTTTACCAAAGTTCAAAAACCGGGGCTTGAGGAAATCAAGTGTTTGAGCTTTATTGAAGTTCTTGAAGGTCTTCTATATGTTCTTTACGCTTCAAGAAATAGGGTTCCTTCCTACTTAGGTTTATTTACAACCTAAGATGCTTATATGAAATGGTTATGTTGATAGGATGCCATATAACTTTGCCTATTGGTGGAATTAGTGAAATGGGTATTGGAATTGGGTAGAATGAATTTTACCTTGAATTGGGTATGTAAATTTGACTCAATGTGATTCATGGAAATTGATGTTATGTAGGCGTTCTATGTGCTTTTATTGGCATGTAATATATAATAACATGCTTGTGACACATGGTTGGATATAAAAATGTTGATTTATGCTTATAGATACATCGACATTGTGGTGGAATTGGTAATTATATGTTTTGGATATAAATTGAAATGGAATATGTTTAAATGTTGTTAATTTTGCTCATGTGGCATTCTTTACATATGGACATGATGACATTGACTAAGAAATGGTGCATTATATTGCATTTGCATGGGGGAAACGCATCTATAGCCATGAGTGTGGGTGTATGTGTGCATGGTTGATATCAAACACCAAATAGGTGGATGATGGTGGGCTCAGGATAGTTGGATCGAAAATCCTACTTAGTCGTACGGGGTTATGGATAAAGAATTGGGTCGGGGTTAGCAAGAAGGGCTAGACTATCCCTTAGGTGAGAAACCCAGTGATTGGAGACGCACTCTGTTTGTATAAGAGTCCATAAAGTGTGTCAGTGTACGCGAAACCATTGGTGGAAGTCCATAAATTCCGTGTCGGTTGGGTGCCGTTGTTGTAAGTCCATAAATACCCACCCCAAAAAAGACCTGGAGATTTTAAATAGTCATTGGGCGNCGGACCCGAAAAAAGGAAGGTCGTGCGGCACAATGTGAGCCAAGTAAATGGAGAGGGTATTTCTCCCCATTCTTCAACCGGTTTCAACGTGAGAAAAGAAGAGAGGGAAAAGAAATAGTTTCACCACTTCTTTCTATGACCTACAAAATTCTAGCTGTCGAATCCGTTCGGGCCAATAGGGAAAGTCATTCTCCTCGTCAAGGGTTACACCTACGTACCAAAAATCAAGGAGTTTACCAAAGTTCAAAAACCGGGGCTTGAGGAAATCAAGTGTTTGAGCTTTATTGAAGTTCTTGAAGGTCTTCTATATGTTCTTTACGCTTCAAGAAATAGGGTTCCTTCCTACTTAGGTTTATTTACAACCTAAGATGCTTATATGAAATGGTTATGTTGATAGGATGCCATATAACTTTGCCTATTGGTGGAATTAGTGAAATGGGTATTGGAATTGGGTAGAATGAATTTTACCTTGAATTGGGTATGTAAATTTGACTCAATGTGATTCATGGAAATTGATGTTATGTAGGCGTTCTATGTGCTTTTATTGGCATGTAATATATAATAACATGCTTGTGACACATGGTTGGATATAAAAATGTTGATTTATGCTTATAGATACATCGACATTGTGGTGGAATTGGTAATTATATGTTTTGGATATAAATTGAAATGGAATATGTTTAAATGTTGTTAATTTTGCTCATGTGGCATTCTTTACATATGGACATGATGACATTGACTAAGAAATGGTGCATTATATTGCATTTGCATGGGGGAAACGCATCTATAGCCATGAGTGTGGGTGTATGTGTGCATGGTTGATATCAAACACCAAATAGGTGGATGATGGTGGGCTCAGGATAGTTGGATCGAAAATCCTACTTAGTCGTACGGGGTTATGAATAAAGAATTGGGTCGGGGTTAGCAAGAAGGGCTAGACTATCCCTTAGGTGAGAAACCCAGTGATTGGAGACGCACTCTGTTGGTATAAGAGTCCATAAAGTGTGTCAGTGTACGCGAAACCATTGGTGAAAGTCCATAAATTCCGTGTCGGTTGGGTGCCATTGGTGTAAGTCCATAAATACCCACCCTAAAAAAGACCTGGAGATTTTAAATAGTCATTGGGTGTGTAGTGCCAATGGCAGGGCTGGGAAAGCCGATTTTTATACCCATGGCATTTTATGGGGGAAAAAGAGTCAAGGAAGGCTTGGGTTTAATGATTGAGTCTCATCTCATTTCATGACATGATTTGCTAAGATTTCAACATTGACTAATATATTCTTGGTTGTGATGTTGTTGGAGGTAAAGTGTTGCATGAAGATTCATTTGCATTTAGCTTGGAGAATAGCCTCAGTAGAAAATACTCTAATGGGCGTGGCTCACCTTATACAGGAAAACATTTCAGGTGCGGGATACATTGCGGCAGATGGCTCACGTTCGGGGTCCCAGTGATGAAGAAAGGCCGACTTGTGGCTTTGAATTCATTTTTGTAAAACCGTTGTATAATTTTTATGAAAATTATATATTGGACTTGTAATCGTATGGAATAAATTGAAATAGACCTTGTATATATTATGTTTTATGTGAAAAACCTTATTAAGCATGTTTTGGATGATATTGGAATAGTTTGAAATGGATTAGAAATGAAAAATAGGTGAAACAGACAAAATTGGGCAATGAGTACCGGTACAACAATGTCCAGTGGGTTAACTGTACCGGTACAGATGTTGACAGTACCAGTACAGTCTTGTCTAGAAGGCTGAGCGTATCGGTACACCGTACTAGTACTAATTTTCTAGATGGCTCAGAGTACTGGTACGCACTTTCCAAAATTTTGAAATTTTAAAATTACCTTGCCAAGATTTTAAGCTATGGGTTCTTAGGTTCCAAGGATATAATGGAGTATGAATTGTGGTACATTACACCACAATTGGATCAAATGATAAAATGAGCACGGGTTTTACGTGTGGTTTGAAATCCCAGTAAAGGGGGTGTTATTAACGTGGCGTTAAGTTATGCGACAATCACGAGTATTTTCGCGAATTGACGGATGGTCAACAATTAAAAAATGACCCCCGATTTTATAAGTGTCACAAAGCAAGTTGTATTAATACCCAAAAAATGGTAATATTAACCAAAAAAGTGGTAATCGTTCTCTCAAAAGTGGTAATCTAACATAAAAAATAGTAATCTTACCCTAAAAAGTTGAAATCTTGCCTCAAGTAAATGGTAACCTTATTAAAAAAAATGGTTTTTGTACAAAATAAAGGTGATAATGTTACACCCAAAAAGTTGTACTCTTACACCCAAAAAAGTTGTATTCTAAGCCAAAACAAGTTGTATTTTAATCCAAAAAATGGTAATGTTAACCCAAAAAATGGTAATCTTGCCCAAAAAAAGTGGTATTGTTGCACAATATAAGTGGTAATATTAAACCCAAAAAAGTTGTATTCTTGCACCCAAAAAAGTTATATTTTAACCCTAAGGAAGTTGTATTCTAACCCAAAAAAAATGGTAATGATAAGCAAAAAAGTAGTAATATTTTCCTCAAAAGTGGTAATCTAACCTCAAATAATTGGTAATCTTACCAAAAAAGTGGTATTCTTACCAAATAAAAGTGATAATGTTACACTCATACTCATACTTCTCACACTCATACTTCCCCTTTCACTCTCAATCTACATATGAGACAACTTTTACTGCAAGATCAACAACAAATTAAATTGCTACAGTCAAGATTAAAGTTCTCTAATAGATTCAACGCCAAATTAAATCTAACAAATTGGATTTTATGATGCAGCATACAAATAATCAATTTAGGCTCTATGACATAATAGGGATTCACATAAACAAATCAGAGATATGCTACAGGATTAAAGCACATTCATCAAAACCCAACACAGTCCGTTTATACAAATAAGTAGTCCAGAGTTTACATGCCGATTACTATTCAAATATGTGGTCTACATTTTTCAGAAACAAAGGGAATATGATGGTCACCTGTTTGTCTTCTCCTAATCCACAGGATCAAGGTTAGGGCCTTCGGTATTCTAGGGGCAGCATCTCACTTGGTTCTGTCTTCACTGCTTACTTTCTCTTATTTCCCTCAGAATATTTTTCCCCTTCATCTGTGCATAGTCTATGGATTATCTGCTGGCTCCCTCTCACTGGATGTTCATCTTCTGCATCGTCAAAATGAAGAGGCATTTTGCTCTGTAGCACTGTATTGAACTCCATGGCAGGATATTCTTCTTCTCTGTTGATGCTTTGTGGTTCTTGGACATCGTTCTCTTGGCTGGATCTAGCTCTCAGAGTGAGTACTAGGAAAGAAAGAAGTCCCTATGTGGGGTCTCCCATGATCCTCCATTCTCCTTGAAGAAGGTGTTTGATATTGAGAGTTGGTCATAATTGGGGCATCGTGTGGTCCAGAGAGTCCCTAGAGAGGATTCCCAAATGTTTCAGCATGTTGTTTAAGACAACTGAGTATGTTTTTGTCATAACACTGAAATTCTCCAACTCCATGGCTGTTATTGCCCTTGGTTGGATGGTGGTGAGAAGGATACTGAAGCTCACCATCAGGTCCTAGACCAATTGATATGCCCTACAAAGTAGTAATAGCACACGTAATTATCATTATTATGATTATCAAAAAACTGATAAAAACTAAAATTCTAGATTTAAAATGGCTTACCATGGTCGTGGAACCCATGAAAGGTGAAAATGAAGCCTTGACGCTCTCACAAAATTCTTTGTACACTTGAATTTGAGTCTTTCCATCAAGAACAGGAAGATCATCCATAACTAATTATAGACACTCTTTGTAATGCGGCCCTAACCTATCTGTAAAGAATATAATAGAATCCAGTTCACCAATCTGAGACACCCATTCAGGGAGGGGAATTTTAGGTTCGTTAGCATCGTGGAAGCATAGCGACACATGAAGCTTAAGACCCACTTTTTGAATTATCTCTTCAAGAGCAAGGTAGCCTGACCACTCATACTTGCCCATAGATTCTTTCTCAGCTATTCCCCACCAAACTGGGATCTCCACACCATCCACCCCCAATAGCTTCAAAGCCTTAAGGTCTGCTGTAATAGCTCATGCATGCTTTATTTTTTTACAGCCAGAAAAGGTTTCCAAGGTCAACCCAACATATAATCTCGCACAGGCAAATGAAAGAAATCAGTTTATTTATATTAGCATTATCAAGTGAGGTCTGACTTGAAAATTCAAGAACACTGGTACTTTAGAATTGAAGCTAAGGAACAAGATGAGTGAATCTGCAACTCAAATTACACTGTTTCTCAAGCCTCAAAGGATGAAGTTGCTAGCAAAGAATTGTGAATCTTCTTCTTTGCTGATGCTTTGTGGTTCTTGGACATCCTTCTCTTGGCTAGCTCTAGCTCTCAGAGTGTTTGGATTTTCTTCATCTGGTTCTTAATTGTCTCTCTGACAACTATTGTAGTCTTTCAGAGTATTTTGTAGGTTCCCAGGAGGCTTTTGGTCATACAAAGGGTTATCATCTGTCATACAGTCGCCTTATCAGTAACCCAGTTGCCTTATCAATTGGCTTTTCGATCTCCTAGGTGCAGTTGGCTTATCACTGATAACTTATCGAATCCAAATAAGGCCATTTAGTTGCCTTATTCGATAAGCCCCTCCACTTCTCATGGACAACTATTTCTTGTAGCTCATTTAGCTGCTTGTCTCAGCTGGCCTCCATCTCTCAGCTTTTTCTTGCAAACCATTTAAAGCACTGTTTACATTTCTAGGCCGCTATTTTTTTTGGAATGCTGGAATGCTCAAAATAGCTGCTACTAAAATGTGCAAGAATGCTCAAAATAGCTGCTACACATTGCTCATCTTGGCTCTCTTAGCTATTGTTCACGTGACTGTTCAGCATTCCAACACATTTCAGTAGTTGGTTTCATAGTTAGGAAATTATTTTTGTTTTTCCATGTAAAATCATGCATTAGAATTTTTAATTCCTTATCACACTGTAATTATGCATCAAGAGTAAGGTAAATACGTTTCCCCTAGCTAGGTTTAATTTAATTTTTAATCAATAAAATTCTCTCGCAAGTTCTCCAAAAAAAATAAGGATATATCTAAGTGAAAAAAAAACTTCGAATGGAGAATGTAAATTAAACCTTTTCATTCAAAGTTGAAAAAAAAGTAAAATTTCATCAACCAATCTTGCTCCATGATCTTGGTGCCCAGTGTGATAGCATAAATTGATTGTTAGATGACAATGGTGAAAAAATAAAATTTGTGGGATAAAATTTGTAATTTTTTTAATTACCTCCATATTAGTGACAATAGTGTTGATGTACTGTGATTGAATGGTAGAATTAAAGCTTGACATTCCATCCTAAAATAACAAGGAAAGAGTATATATGAAAAAAAATATAAACATCCAAAGAGTATTATATGAACCTGATAGTTGAGGATACCCTCGTTGACAAAGGGAATGCAAAGGTCATCCTTTTTCAATGATGGCATAGATTGTTGCGATCCACCATGCTATGCAAAAGACATGTGGGATGGTTGTTCTGATCCACAAAGTTGTGAAAAGGAATGTCCCGTGGTGGTTGTGATCCAACTGGTTGTGAAAAAGATATGTCCCCGAATGGATCATTGGATTGAGGCATCAAGAGTGGACATTTTCTAATAATATGGCTAGTGCCCTTGCATTTACTACATCTTCACGAGTTGATTGGAATATTCTTTTGTGCACGACTATGATTACCCTTGGTTTTCACAATATTTGGATCATTCACACCGAATTTTGTATTCGTCACATTTGCATCGTGTTTGCCAAGTGACTCATGACGGGCTTTTAGAAGAGAAGTTCTTGTTGTACCATATTCCTCATGTCATTTGAGTCTGAGAGCAACTGTGAAGCGTAATAACACATTTGGTTGCACATTGACATAAGTCCAACATAACGTGTAGGAATTGACACATTCGGCTGCACATTACCATATTTGTGTGCACATTTATACCTAGATTTTACTTTAATGGTCCACCTGTCCATCACAATGGTATTCGGAAACGCTTGTATGTGCTCATACTTCATGACCGCGATCAAGTGAGAGCATGGAATCCCAAAAGACTCAAATTTCATGCGATTGCATTTAAATGCATGAATTTGAGGATAATATTTCACAATCCACCTTGATTCTAGATTTGTGAATCAAGACAAATAATAACTCTGATGACTTTCAATCTTGATCTTATCCACTACAAAAAATACAGCTTCTTCTTGTATTTTATCGCGGACCTTGAAGAAAATATTTTTGTTATATAGAGCTGTATCATGCCCCTCTAAGCATCTCAGTGTTGTCTACATCACTAGCCTAAAATGTTTCGACTCAAAGTCATCATTGGCCTCAAACTCCCTGATCCTTGTCAAGCCCCTGTCATAGTGTCTAACAAACTCGAATAATCATTGGCTTGTTTTTAGAAAGCGTTTCAGGTAGGCATGCATACTCTCTGATCGTTGTGTGCTTTTTAAGCCGACAAAAAAATTTTCTCGCAAGAACGCTTCGGCCCATTTGAACCACTTTGCATAAACTTCTGCTATCCAATTGTTTGTCTCCATTCCAAATGATTTGACCATTGATTTCCACTCATTTTCAAATTCTTCCAAAGTACATCGAGCACACATGCACCTCTTGAATGCATTGATAAAATATTTAGCATTTATATCTGTGAAAGCATTTCCTGACAAATGCCATCTACATAAGCGATGCGTTGCTTGAGGAAATACTCTTCCAATTGCATCAACCATTGCTTTATCTCCATCAGTAATAACAGATACAAGCATCTTGTTTTCCATTGCATGAAGAAAGGAATTCAATACCCACACATATATATCAATCATCTCATCTGAAAGTAATGCACACCCAAATATTGTTGTAGCATTGTGGTGGTTGACATCGACAAATATCACAAAAGGTTTTTTTATATGCATTCGTTTGATATGTAGTATCAAACGTCGCACCTCACCAAAGCACTTGTAATCTAGTCGAGATGTCGAATCGGCCCAAAACAAGCAATTCAACGAATTGTCATCGGTGACAGAATACTTGAAATAGAATTGTGGGTCGAACTCTTCCTTCATGCTCAAGTAGGTTAATGCACCCTCTGCATCACCGTCTCTCAACTCTTCTCTACGGTAGGATGTCATGTCATTGTAGAGATCCTTTGTGGTATACCCAACATTTTGATATCCTCTAGATTGTTGCAACATGAAATCCCTAATATGACTTGTACGCATACCAACTTTGTGAAATGATATAGCTTGTGCTTTGTCGGGGCTCTTGACATGCCTGTGTGATCAAAGAAATGGAACACCACGTTGTGGAATCAATTCATGGTTGTGGTCCATTACAAACTCTTTTGCAACCCATTTTTGTGTCTTCATATCAAACTTCGCTCGAAATGTTGCCCTGCATCCAAGTCGTGTTAACTCTCGTGGTTCCCTTGATCGCTCTATGCGTTTTGCATTCTTTGCTGACCGATACCCTTCTCTCGAACAAAACCACTGTCTTGAAATTGGCATGTTGTTCTTGTCATGCTTCAGGTCATCCTTACGAACACTAAAACCCGAATATCTACCATATGTGTTATAAAATTGTCCGGTATTTTCATGTGATATAAATGTCATTGCAAGGACTTCTGTAGATGTTAAATCTTCCCTCATTGCAATGTCTTTAATTGATGTTAACTCATCCTTGCTTGCAATGGCTTCATTGGATGCTAACTCATCCTTGCTTTTCTGATGGAAGTCCATGTTTTGATATTCATCATTTTCAAAATCGTGCAATATGTCATATGCTATATCACTATTTAAGTCTACAAGAACCTACTTCCTTTTTTTGATTTGTGTCGATTATACCTAAGCACAATTAATTAACAATATCATCTTTAAGAAATGCCTACTATTTCAACCTATCAAAAAAAGAAGATAAGAGTTGTGGACATAACACAACTAATAACAAACATCTATGGAGAAAAGATCGTTAAATACTTACCTTGTTTGAT
>CAUOFW020006480.1:37755-95411 GCA_963454935.2 Ilex paraguariensis
GGAAGACTCTGTGCATCAAATCCATGAAGGCTGCGGGGGCATTAGTCAATCCGAACGACATCACCGTATACTCAAAATGACCATACCGGGTACGAAAAATAGTCTTAGAAATATCCTCCTCCTTAATCTGTAGCTAATGATACCCCGTGCGAAGATCAATCTTGGAGTAATATTTCGAACCCTTCAATTGATCAAATAAGTCATCAATTCTCGGCAACAGATACTTATTCTTCACGGTAACCCGATTCAACCTCCAGTAATCTGTGCACAACCGTAGAGTCTCATCCGTTTTCTTCAAAAAGAGGACCTGGGCTCCCCAAGGTGAAGTGCTTAGACGGATAAACCCAATCGCCAACAATTGATCCAACTGCTTCCTTAGCTCCTTCAACTCCAAAGATGCCATCCGGTAGGGAGCAATGGATATGGGTTCGGTTCCCGGATAGAGATCGATCTTGAACTCAATTTTCCTATGTGGTGGTAATCTGGGTAATTCCTCAAAAAAAACATCTGGAAACTCCNAGTTCGGTTCCCGGATAGAGATCGATCTTGAACTCAATTTTCCTATGTGGTGGTAATCCGGGTAATTCCTCAGGAAAAACATCTGGAAACTCTNAAAAAAAACATCTGGAAACTCCGATACAATTAACGCCACATCCATATGGATTTTATCCCTGTCATCTCCCATCAAGCTAGCTAAGAAACTCAAACGACTTTCTGATTTCGCTTTTAAGAATCTACTACCCGTAGTAGGAAATGGATGGGAAGAGTCTCGGTTATTCACAAAACTGAAAATGACTCCTCCTAGCAACTGAAATATAATCCGCTTGTAGAAACAATCCATTACCNAAATATAATCCGCTTGCAGAAACAATCCATTACCGCCCAAAAAGCAGACAACAAGTTCATCCCAAAAATCACATCATACCCCTTTATCTCTAAAGCAATCAATTCGTGCTCCTAATGCAAAACACGCAACCCTTCTAGACTCAGCTAGTATCTAACCATTTTNCATCCCAAAAATCACATCATACCCCTTTATCTCTAAAGCAATCAATTCGTGCTCCCAATGCGAAGCACGCAACCCTTCTAGACTCAGCTAGTATCTAACCATTTTCTCATGGGCAAGCTAATGTTCATAACATGCTCTAACTTCGCGAAACTCAATCCCAAATCAAGTGCATATGTCGTGCGTACAAATGAGTGTGTTGCACCGGGGTTAAATAATATTCGAGCCGGGCCCGAGAATTATAAATAAGGACGATACCTTCCATAACGGCATTGACAATGTCCTCCTCCAACNCATATGTCGTGCGTACAAATGAGTGTGTTGCACCGGGGTCAAATAATATTCGAGCCGGGCCCGAGAATTATAAATAAGGACGATACCTTCCACAACGGCATTGGCAATGTCCTCCTCCAGCTGAGTCAAAGTAAATACTCACCCTTGGTTGGCGCCGTCGGGGGCTTGAGCTTGTATCGGTCGCTACGGTGCAGGCCTCGGTGGTGGTGGTTGGGCTGTTGGTACTTATCTGGCGGTCTGGATAGGCTCCTGAGGTGGAAAAATTGGGCAATGCATCCGAATATGTCCTATGCCTCCGCATGCAAAGCAGGATCGTGGGGTAATACCGGCTATAGTCTGAGTGTCTCTCTCTCCTCGGGCTGTCAAAAGTCGCTGTCTACCTATCTGGTCTGGGCAACGGTATGGTGTTGGTCTCTACGCCCCACTAGTGCTAGCACCCGTCTGGATCGGACCTCCTCTCAAGAAGCCCTGTCGTCGGTGGTTATCCTCTATGTCTCCTCTACCAGTACAGCTCTGTCCACCAAGCCCCCAAAATCACGGATCCTGAAAGCCACCAACTTCTCCCTAATGATCAGCCTCAAACCCTGCTCGAAGCACTTGGCCCTATCGACCTTAGTAGATATAAATCCCGTAGCATAACAGGACAGCTCGTCGAACCGCCTCTCATACTCAGCCACAGTCATACTACCCTGTCGTAGTGCAAGAAAATCCGCCTTCATTCGATCTCTGACCGATTCAGGAAAATACTTATCTTAGAAAAGTTGNCCTCTCATACTCAGCCACGGTCATACTACCCTGTCGTAGTGCAAGAAAATCCGCCTTCATTCGATCTCTGACCGATTCAGGAAAATACTTATCTTAGAAAAGTTGATCAAACTCTTCCCAAGTGAGTGTATCGGTGTCCCTTATCCTCTTTATGGCATCCCACCAATAGTCGGCCTCCCCCTTAAATAGGTAGGTCGCCAAACCAACTCTCAACTCCTCGGTAACTCCCATGCCGTCACAGATCTTCTTCACTTGGCGGATCCATCTATCCGCCTCCAAAGGATTGGAGCTCCCTTAGAAATTGGGGGGGTCGTTGTCTTAAGAATTCCCAAAAAGCTATCATCCTTCAATCTCCGTTCCCATTGCCCGGTACTTGAGCNAAATTGGGTGGTCGTTGTCTTAAGAATTCCCGAAGAGCTATCATCCTTTAGTTTCCGTTCCCATTGCCCGGTACTTGAGCGAGAGGATGAGTTCCACCATTGTGGTTGTTGTTATCATTTTGGTTTTGTACCAAAGTGGTGAGCTCCCTCAAGCATTAGTAAATGTCTTGCATGGCATCCGGATGTAGTGGTGGTGGTGGATTCGCTTGAACTCCACGGCCACGCCCATGTCCGCGTCCCCGTCCTTGTTCACCATTCATCATGTACATCAATTCACAAATTAGTTCATGGATGTACAGAACATCCTAAATTTTAGGTTAAGCTAAGGCCTAGAACGTGTATAAAATTTCACTTAAGGATTTGATTCACCCTTATCCTAAAGCTCTAGAGGTGATTCCATAACTACAGCTCTCATGTAAGACCTAAAGCCTAGGCTCTGATACCAACTTTGTAACACCCCAAAACACACCCTGGACGACATTACATTCTAAAACCATTCATATCATGAGAGCACTAATATAATCCCTTAAGAAACAAGACTTCATTTGTCATCCACGAATATTTACAACATTATCCAAAAGAATAAGCCCAAGTCATGGCTATTACATCTCAAAAATTAATTAAAGAAGCGCAGCAAAATAAATAAAAGAAGCTATACTACACAATGTTTCAAAAGAATGTCCTAGTCTAGTACAAAAGGAAAAGAGGTCATTCTATGCGTCCACCTCGGGATCAACACTCCCGTCCAGTGGAGTCTCCCAAGTAACGGGCTCCTCGACCCTTACGTTATCCTCCTCAAGCAGGTAATCTGAAAAATATTAGCGATAGGGGGTTAGCACGAAGCTCTGTAGAAAAATTCTCCCAAATCNTCCTCAAGTGGGTAATCTGAAAAATGTTAGCGATAGGGGGTGAGTACGAAGCTCTGTAGAAAAATTCTCCCAAACCCATAAAAGTTTTAAAAAGCATTTAAAATGGTCGGTCTCAATTTTAACATAACATAGATACATAATTTGAAATAAAGCAGTGACATTTAAAAAAAGATCTCAAGTTTATTTAAAAATATTACTTAAATGAATAAATGAGTACCACATACAAATAATAACCATTAATTGTCATAACCAATTCCCAACAATTTTTTCAGTCGGTGACATACTTTGTGGTAACCTCCACCCCCCTTTAGGTCACCTTTGACTCTCAAGCATCCTTACCGGGAACCTCTTGAGAATGGATGAGCATCCTTACATGAAACCTCTCACCAATCACTACATTGTTTTTCAAGCATCCTTACCGGGAACCTCTTGGGAAGGGGTGAGCATCCTTACAAGGAACCTCTCACTCATGTGCATCACAAATAACTCAACCAATCATACAATTCCNTCCGAGCTCCGATTGAGATGATTCAAGATGATATGGAATGATAAGAAAGAGTTATAAAACTTTCATGTTTTGAATTTTGAGAGATATTGATTGCATTAAGTTCTAAATCGGGTTTGAAGTTGCAGCCAGTGCACTATTCACGTGCAATGTTCAAGCTAATTAGGCTGTTTTGACATCACTTCGTTATCTAGGAATAACTCTCTCATCTGAGCTCCAATTGAGATGATTCATGACGCTATGGAATGATAAGAAAGAACTCTAAAACGTTCATGTTTTGAGTTTTGAAAGATATTGACTGCATCAAGGTCGAAATCACGCTTGAAGTTGCAACCAGTGCACTGTTCATGTGCACTTTCCCATCCATTTTCCATTTTCAATCCATTCCTAAGTCAATAAAATGCATCTCAAACTTCTCCAATACATATTTATACACCAAACCTATTTAATACAAGTTCTAGGACCTAAAATTGCATATTTTCACTTATTAAAACCAAATTTCAACTATTATTTCCACTAACATTTTAAATTTCTACTTTTTCAATCTACCAAATTCAAACACACATCACTACACATATCCACATTTTTACCACAATTATTTACTATATATCTATATACATATATAAAAGAAAATGTGGGGTGTAACATAAAATTTAGTATTCTATTTAATATAACTAAATTTTATTTGGATATAATATAATCTAAAATTAGTCTTGATTTGATATTAAATTAAATAGAAATTTAGTTTTAAATTAAATAAATATTATTTCAATATTTTGAAATTAAATCTCATTTTGTATACTTATAATCCATTAATTTAAATAGCAATTTAGTGAATGTGTTGAAGCAGAATGTCCATTAATTGGATGATGTATGTTTTGGGGGTGGGGAATCACATTCAACTTCCTATGTGTTTTACTATATTCAACTTCATAATTTTTGACTTTACATAATTGAAAAAGTAAAGATCATTCAAGATTCTCTCCATTATCGTTCTTTAAAAGTGGGAGTAATAAGTTTAGCACATATTGGGGGTAAGATTCTCACTCTTTTGGTTAATATTACAATTATTAAGGTAACAAAGTCACTATTTTTTGGTTAATATTACAACTTGGGATACGTTTACCACTTATTAGGTAAAGATTGTTACCTTTAAAATGGTAAGAACACAAATTAATCAAATATTAAATAATTAAACATGTGATAAAATTGTTTGATGTATGTTTTGGGGGTGGGGAATGACATTCAAATTCCTGTGTTTTACTTATTCAACTTCCTTGTTTTTGACATCATAGAATTGAAAAAGTAAAGATCATTCAAGATTGTCTCCATTATCGTTCTTTAAAAGTGGGAGTAATAAGTTTAGCACATATTGGGGGTAAGATTCTCACTCTTTTGGTTAATATTACAATTATTAAGGTAACAAAGTCACTATTTTTTGGTTAATATTACAACTTGGGATACGTTTACCACTTATTAGGTAAAGATTGTTACCTTTAAAATGGTAAGAACACAAATTAATCAAATATTAAATAATTAAACGTGATAAAATTGTTTGATGTATGTTTTGGGGTTGGGGAATGACATTCAAATTCATGTGTTTTACTTATTCAACTTCCTTGTTTTTGACTTCATAGAATTGAAAAAGTAAAGATCATTCAAGATTGTCTCTATTATCGTTCTTTAAAAGTGGGAGTAATAAGTTTAGCTCATATTGGGGGTAAGATTCACACTCTTTTGGTTAATATTACAATTATTAAGGTGACAAAGTCACTAATTTTTGGTTAATATTACAACTTAGGGTACGTTTACCACTTATTTGGTAAAGATTGTTACCTTTAAAACGGTAAGAACACATAATTGAATGTTAATTTGATTACAAAACATATTTTTTTTAAATCTCATAATTGAATGTTAATTTGATTAAATTAAATCTCATTTTGTATACTTCTTTTCATACGAAATAAAAGTGTTGATAGATTCAACTTCCAATGTGTTTTATTATATTCATTTGATGAGATCGAATATTAATTTTTATTTTTTTTTGAAAAATTTACCACTTCTAGTGAGTAAGGTTACCACTTTTTAGGGTAAGTGTACCACATTTTGGTTAATATTTATTTGCAATTTATGAGGGATAATTTTACTACTTTTGTGTAAAAATACATTTTTTTTAAAAAAGATTACCACTATTTTGGAAAAGGATATCACAAATTGGGGTTAGGTTTATCAGATTTTGTGGAGAAGATTACCATTTTTTGGTTAATATTATAATTATTAAGTTAACCACTATTTGGGTAAGGTCACCAATATTTAGATAATATTACAACTTTGGTACATTTACCACTTTATTATTTTTGGTTAGGTATGATTTAAATTTAGTTATTTTTATTTGTTTTATGCTAGGACTTTATAGATATTTTTTTTAGTTAAGTATTTTATGAATTTATTTATTTTACTACAACAACTTTTTTATTAAAAGATTTATTCAAAAATTTTCAAATAATTGTTTCAAATTTCTATTTTTTCGCGAGGCTTCCCCAACACGTTAAAAACGGCCCCCCCAAGAAACCAACTATTCACTTCTCTCTCTTATCAGACCCCTTTCCCCTCCCTTGCCCAACTCTTTGCCTCTCTCTCTCTCTCTCTCTCTCTCTCTCTCTCTATGTGTGTGTACAACTCGGGTAAATTTAAATTTTTTCTGAAAAAGGGTGAAATGGTAATATTGCCATTATAATACAAAATTAAAATACATAATTCTATAGAGCTCGGATGATGCAACGGACTACACCGTTGGATTAGTCTCGCGAAATCGAGTTGCCCAATCAATTTTCATCGAATTCCGAGATAGTTAGATTTTTCACGTTTTATGTGACAACTAGGTGTCGGGTGAACTTAAAAACGTCCCCAAAAATAAATTTTCTTATAATTTAAGTTAAGTTCATATAAAAATAATTTAAACTTAAACCAAGACAAAATTACGTTGTTTCGGGATAAAAATGAACCCGAAAATAGGGAATGTGCGGCGCAACGTGGACCGCACAATTAAATGGTATAAATAGGGAGAAATATCTGATTTTCTCCCTATTTTCATCATATTTCTCACATTAGAAGAGAAAGAGAGAGAAGAGAGAAAAGAAAAAGAAATCTCCACCTTCTTTCTTCGATCTACGGAGTTCTGACTGTCGGAATCCCTATGACCAAGAGTTAAAGTCGATCACCGCGACAAGAGCTACGCAACCATACCAAGAACGAAGGATTTTACCAAAGATCCAAAGAGGATATTTGGAAAAATCAAGAGTTTTGGGGCTTAGGAGGTCTTCTTGAAGTTTTACTCTTTGTTTTACGCTTCAAGAGGTAGGGTTCCTTCCTACTTTGGTTTATTTCTAACCTATGGTGTCCATAGGGAATGGTTAGGTGTAAAGAACTTGCCTATTGTTATGGAAATGAGGAAATGGGTATGGTAATGGCTTAGACCAATTTCTAGTTTGAATTTGGTGTAAAGAAGTTTCTTGTATAATTTCTTGGAACTTGCTATTATGTGGGCAATTTTGTGTGATAACATGATTGGTGCCTTGAAGGTGTTTTTCTAATTGCCTATATGAGAATTAAGTTTGTTGTGGCATGGATTATGTATAACATGCTTGCGAATTTTGCTTGAGTATGAATGAGTTGATATATGTTGCTAATACATTAGCATCACAATGATTTTTGGTAGCTATATGTTTGAGATATAAATTGTCATGAGATATTTTGATATGTGGTTTAATTGCTTATTTGGCATTCATAGCATATTGGGCATGAAGTTGGCATCACATTCATGGGCATTAGACATGAGTGTGAGTGTGTGTGCAAGGTTTGATCAAACACCATATTTGGTGATTGATGGGTGGGCTCGAGAAAGTTGGATTAAAGATCCGACTGAGTCGCATGGTTGCACGAAAAACTTGTGTCAGGTATAGCAAGTAGGGCTAGACTCTCCCTCGGGTGCAAGACCCGGCTACCTGGTTCATACACTCCGCTAAGGTGAAATTCTAGAAAAGTGTATTGGTTTGCAGAACCTGTGGTGCGATACCAAAACTCCGCTACTCAAAAATGACACAGGATTTTATTTTATTAAATACCTTGTTCATACACTCCCCTGAGGTGAAATTCAAAAAAAATATGCTTGTTTCTATAAAATGGTCATACGATGTGTAACATTCAACAATGATTCAGTTTTATAAACACATGAATTTTATTCAAAACGATCATTGGATGTAATTCATTAATAACAGATTTATTCCACATTAGCATTGCATTATGTGGTGGGAGTCGGTGTGGACTCGGGTTAAAGTGCGTGAGTAAGTATCATCTCATATCATGGCATGACATGTTAAAATTCCAACATTGAATGACATATTCTTATTTGAAATAGAAAATGATTGTTAATTGTTGTATGTGCACATTTCATATGTATTTAGGGGGGGTAACTTCTGTAGGAGATACTCTATTGAGCGTAACTCACCCTATACGGAAAAACATTTCAGGTGGAGGATACAGGCCTCGGGGATGAAGAGAGTCCAACTTGTGGCCTTTAATCCATATTTTGTAAAACATTGTGAAATTTATGTTTTGGACATGTAATCTTTTGAAAAATGATTGTAATAGAACTAGTTTTAACTGTATTTGATGTACAAATATATGTTATATGAGTTTGGGTAGGTTTGAAATGAATTGAAAATGAAAAACAGAGGAAATAGGCAAAACTGGACAAAGCCTACCGGTACAACTTTGTCCAATAGGCAAACCCTACCGGTAGAAATTTTCCAGTAGGCAAACCCTACTGGTATACCCTACCGACAGGAATTTTCCAGTAAGCTCACCTTACTGGTATGCCATACCGATAGGCCTTCCAAAAATTTAAAATTTTAAAACTGTTTTGCCATGTTCCTAGGCCATGTGTCCTTCCTTCCAAATGATGTAAATGGACTATAATAGAATATGAAATGTGGTACATTGGACCACGATTTGATTAAATGATAAAATGTACATGGGTTACGCATGTGAGTTATAATCCCGATTAAGGGAATGTTATAGACCTGACATCGAGTTGTGCAATAATCATGGGTATTTCCGCGGGTTGACGGAAAGTCAACGGTTAATAAAGGACCCCCCCCCCCGGTTTTAGGGGCGTCACACACTCTCTCTCTCTTATCTTTCTCTTTCTCTGTCTTGCAGCACACACGAATCGACAGCACCACAATGTCCACGCCACAACGTCATCGCCACAGCGCCACCATCTTCAAGGTATTTCTCTTTCCCCCCTTCTCTGTGTCCTATGCTTGAAACACACACGCACAAACCCCCTTTTTCCAATCCCTATTTTTAATACACACATAGACACAATCCCACCTCCCCCCAAAGCTATCCTTATGTACAGACCCCCCCTTCTTCACCCTTTGGACAAGCGCAACCTACCCCCCAGAACACACACACAGAACACCTCCCCCCCCCCCCAAACTCCCTTCTTACGCAAGCCCCTCTTTTCCTCCTCTTCCCTTTTGCGCAGCCTATCCCCACAACCTAACCAATGGGTGTTTTGAATGTTATATTTTTTCAAATAAGTTTGATAAGTTTTCTTATAGTTTGAATAGATGTTATAGTTTGGGTGTTTTAGATGTTAAATTGATTTGAATGTTATAGTTCGAGTTTTTTGAATGTTAAATTGGTTTGAATGTTATAGTGTAATTTTTTTTTTTTCCATAGGGTTTTCATAATAGAGTTTTTTTTTTTTGAATGTTATAGTTAAAATAAGTTTGAATGTTATAGTTTAGGTGTTTTGGATGTTAAATTGATTTGAATGTTATAGTTTGATTTTTAATTGGGATTTTTCATAGAGTTTTGATAATAAGGTTTTAATTGAATGCTATGGTTGTTAATNTTCCAAAAATTTGAAATTTTAAAACTGTTTTGCCATGTCCCTAGGCCATGTGTCATTCCTTCCAAATGATGTAAATGGACTATAATAGAATATGAAATGTGGTACATTGGACCACGATTTGATTAAATGATAAAATGTACATGGGTTACGCATGTGAGTTATAATCCCGATTAAGGGAATGTTATAGACCTGACATCGAGTTGTGCAATGATCATGGGTATTTCCGCGGGTTGACGGAAAGTCAATGGTTAATAAAGGACCCCCCCCTGTTTTAGGGGTGTTACACTCTCTCTCTCTCTTATCTTTCTCTTTCTCTGTCTTGCAGCACACACGAATCGACAGCACCACAATGTCCACGCCACAACGTCATCGCCACAGCGCCACCGTCTTCAAGGTATTTCTCTTTCCCCCCTTCTCTGTGTCCTATGCTTGAAACACACACGCACAAACCCCCTTTTTCCAATCCCTATTTTTAATACACACACAGACACAATCCCACCTCCCCCCAAAGCTATCCTTCTGTACAGACCCCCCCTTCTTCACCCTTTGGACAAGCGCAATCTACCCCCCAGAACACACACACAGAACACCTCCCCCCCCCCCAAACTCCCTTCTTATGCAAGCCCCTCTTTTCCTCCTCTTCCCTTTTGCGCAGCCTATCCCCACAACCTAACCAATGGGTGTTTTGAATGTTATATTTTTTCAAATAAGTTTGATAAGTTTTCTTATAGTTTGAATATATGTTATAGTTTGGGTGTTTTAGATGTTAAATTGATTTGAATGTTATAGTTCGAGTTTTTTGAATGTTAAATTGGTTTGAATGTTATAGTGTAATTTTTTTTTTTTCCATAGGGTTTTCATAATAGAGTTTTTTTTTTTTGAATGTTATAGTTAAAATAAGTTTGAATGTTATAGTTTAGGTGTTTTGGATGTTAAATTGATTTGAATGTTATAGTTTGATTTTTAATTGGGATTTTTCATAGAGTTTTGATAATAAGGTTTTAATTGAATTGTTAGTTGTATGAAATGGGTTTGTTAATTGTATCAAATTGGATTTTAATCTAAAATAATAAGATAAAAGGTGTTTTTGAATCTCCAAAGTTAGGAAAATACAATGATATGAATTCACTATATGCCCATTTAGTGGGTTAAATTTATGCCCGTCTTCGATAATTTTTTGTTTGATTTTGATATCTGATTGATAGTTCACTGATTGATAGTTACCATGTAATCTTAAAACATGCTTTGAATAATACTTTTGATGATACATAACATAACCACAGGTTGAATAATGGTGATGGTGGGTTTGAGCACTTTGAATATTTAGTGTGTTCATTAATATACTCATGATTATTACATTTTTATTGAGTTGCATGCCTTTCAAATTTTTGGTTGGATTTGTGTGCTGAGATATATAATTATTTGTGTGGTTGTTTCTGTGTTGTGTATAAGGTTTAAATTGATTGTAATACAATTATTGTGTTCAGTAAAACCAATTCATGGTTGGTGCTTGATTGGTGGTTAAATTTGATTGGTATTAAGTTGATTGAATGGGTTTTTAGGCTTTTGTTTTTTAAGGTTTGTAGATATTTTTTATTTTGTTGATACAGTGACTGTAAACTTAGTTTTATATATGGTATTGAAGGCATAGAAAGAACCAATACAAATTAAGAGGGCATATTGACATTATGTTCCCATATTCTAAGGTAATAATGAGATGTATTATTTAGCTACCAAAATTAAATCTTGATCCCTTCTATAAAAACTGCTACATATTCCTCATGGATCTTCCCATGACCATAGACATCCTCATTAGTTTCTCATAGGAAAAGAGATGGAAAAATTGAGTTTAATGCCTTTATTCCTCATGTGTATACAAGCAGGAAATTTCTAAATTCCTATTTTGAGAGAAAACTAGCCATTTTTTTAACCAAAAAAGTGATACTCTTAACCAAAAAAGTGGTGATGTTAACCAAAAAAGTAGTAATCTTAACAAAAAAAATGGTATTGTTAACCAAAAAAGTGGCCTCCAACATTAGTGAATTGCAAAATTTGTCAAAACAAGTATATATGTCATAATTTGTATGTGACACATGTGAATTATGTCATGACACAGGGAGGAGTTGGTGTGGTTCAATAAAAACCACTATTTTCTCAAGAGAGTAAATTTGCAATCTTTGTGTGAAAAAAGATTGGGTGCGCGATTCTGTAAGTGCATTTCCTCTCATGTCCTTATTGTCTTTAATT
Source organism: Ilex paraguariensis (assembly GCA_963454935.2). Classification (NCBI taxonomy): domain Eukaryota; kingdom Viridiplantae; phylum Streptophyta; class Magnoliopsida; order Aquifoliales; family Aquifoliaceae; genus Ilex; species Ilex paraguariensis. The sequence continues at coordinate 49,745 of CAUOFW020006480.1, forward strand.
ATTATGCGGGATTTAAAGCATTCAGTAAATGACACTTAACTTCTTGTTCACTTAACTGCCTTTGATTATGTCGGATGATGAAAAGCTCGACAACATCACAAAAAAGGAGCGATGGTACTTGCCGACATGGTTCTCGGTAAAGTAATCCAACTCATCTGTGTTGTGCACTACTTGTACAAACAAAGCATCTATATTTGCTTATAATTTCTATGTTATGATTGTTTTTTGTAGCAACAAGTTGTTGGTATAGAGTTGTCAGAGAATGGTCTCCTGGACGATAAATTTAGATCCAACTATGGTCATTTCATTCACGACATTAACAACTGTGATAAGGTTTGACGTTGTTACTTATATTATATTTGTCCTCCTTATTAATAAATGGATGTTTATGTGTCTCAATGATCATTGTTTTACATGTTTGATATTGTAGATATATGTACCAATGAATGATGAGGACATTCATTGGTACTTAATGGTAGTAGATGTATAGAATAAGGAGGTCATTATTCTTGACACATTCCGTGATGCTCGCACGAAACATAAACGATTTGCACAGGCTGTGAAAATGGTAAAGTTTATGTACTCCAATTAATTTTTGTGAAAGGTGTAATCCCAATATTTATCATCTACGTACTTCGTACTTGTGAACAGGTGAATGTACTACATCATCTAATTGCTGAGTTATCGAAAGAGGCCACCCAAATCGAAAAATGGCCTATCATTATACCAAGATGGGTGCCAATACAAAGCAATGACTACGATTGTGGAATGTACATTATCGAGATGATTCAGGCGCCACATTTGGGTCAAAAATTCCCCATAAGGGTATATAGTACACATAATATTGTAGTACCTCATATAGTGTTGTTTTAGAACTGTTATAGAATTTGGTTTTCTAATATGTCAATGCACATGTTTTCTTCCTTTTGTAGGAACCTAGTATTGAAACGTGTTTGGCGTTGGCTGTCAGTCTTGTAACACACCTTGCCAACAAAAATAGGGACAAGACAATGTTTAGAACATCAGTATTAGTATGATATTGGGGGTAGGCATCTTGGGCATCTTTATCTTATTATTAGTTTTTCTGGTCAGTCTAATGTATGCCNTAATATGTCAATGCACATGTTTTCTTCCTTTTGTAGGAACCTAGTATTGAAACGTGCTTGGCGTTGGCTGTCAGTCTTGTAACACACCTTGCCAACAAAAATAGGGACAAGACAATGTTTAGAGCAGTAGTATTAGTATGATATTGGGGGTATGCATCTTGGGCATCTTTATCTTATTATCAGTTTTTCTGGTCAGTCTAATGTATGTCAATGATTATTGCAGATGAAGTTACACTTATCCCTTAACAAACGAACTTGTCCCTGTCGAATTTGGTTGGCTTACATTGATTAGGCTCTCACCATTGAGCGGCGTCTCTCTCCCTCCCTATCTCTCCACCTCTTTCTGCTCCTATTACAAGCACACACACACACACAAAATAGGGCTCGATTTCTGTTTTGGGGTTTTCGCAACACACAGGACTCGTTGCCATCTTCTACTATCGAATTGTCACTACTCAAAGTGCAAACAACTGCTGGATTTGGGTGGAGCATTTCTTGGTGATTGGATCATGGTTTGATTGATTTATTGTGTTTTCCATCCTTTTCATATAATTGATAGCTTGAAATCTAAATCGTTACTTTCGCTNTATTACAAGCACACACACACACACAAAATAGGGCTCGATTTCTGTTTTGGGGTTTTTGCAACACACAGGACTCATTGCCATCTTCTACTATCGAATTGTCGCTACTCAAAGTGCAAACAACTGCTGGATTTGGGTGGAGCATTTCTTGGTGATTGGATCATGGTTTGATTTATTTATTGTGTTTTCCATCCTTTTCATATAATTGATAGCTTGAAATCTAAATCGTTACTTTCGATGTTGCTAGACATCAACAATGAATTTGATATTGCAGCACTTCTATGGGATCATGGACTGGTAAGGTTTTGAGAAAGACCGCAATCAATGTGTTGGACCTTCTTGGTTAAATGATTGGGTTGATCATTTGTTTTGCAGATGACTATGTTTAGCGGAGAAATGGTGACGATTTTTTGATCATTTTCTGGTAAATTTTCTATATTTGCTGATGACTATGTTTGGTCAATTTTCATGGCACAATTTTCTTTATTTATAATTACTCTCTCTCATTCTCTTGAAAAGATGTTNTTTTCTGGTAAATTTTCTATATTTGCTGATGACTATGTTTGGTCAATTTTCATGGCGCAATTTTCTTTATTTATAATTACTCTCTCTCATTCTCTTGAAAAGATGTTGATGTTGTGTTCTTTCCTATACTCTAGCTTTGAACATTGGTGTCTCTTCAGCATTATACAAATGCATTGGGATCATCATCATAATGGTAGTTTCTCATAGCCTATCAAACTAAGTGATCAATAAAATGCAAAATTACAAACTACATGTCAAAGCCTTAAGGTGGAAGAAGATTTACATTACTTAAAGCAAGTCATTCTCTCCTGAGGCTTTTGCCTACACTTTTTATCTAAAGATGTTCTCTGGACTGAAGATATGTGTAGGAATTATCTTAGTCTAGAGAACATCTTTAGTTGAAAAGTGTAGGCAAAGTCTCAGGAGATAATGAGAGTTTTAACATATATGGGACCAGCATACAAAAAAGAGCGAGAAACTCCCCAATGTCTATCTTGTATTTCTTGGATTTTCCTCATTAATTTATAATTGAGAAAAATCCAAGAAATAAAAGATAGGCACCAAAGAGTTCCTTGCTCTTTTTGGTATATTTCATATAATTCCATCTTAAGGCTTTCTCATGTAGTTATGTAATATTGCATTTTACTGATCACTTAGTTTGGCAGGCTATGAGAAACTACCGTTATGATGATGATCCCCTCCTTGCTGCTTGCGAAATTTCAATTGAGAAACAGCTCACTGAAGTGGATGTTCGGGTCCTAGAGGCACCCAAAGGTGGAGGTTGATTGTCTTGATTAGTATTTAGCAGTTTTCCTTACAATATAGATGCGACTACAGAGAACAATTAGATACTTATTGGGTATGCTCTTAAAATCGAGTTTTCTTTTAATCTGCAATTGAAGGTTGGTAATAGTGAATATTGGTTCCCACGTAATGGAAGATTGACCTTCAACAAGAAGGTATTGCCCACACAATTTACAGAATAGAGGTACAATCTTTGACTAGGAGAGAGTAGGGAGGGAAGTAGAAATTAATGATATTTTTATCTTCCATGTTCCTTATTGACAAAATGTGATTATGTGGTATCATATACAATTCCTATACTTGACAAATGTGCTTCCATAGCTACATTATAAGTATTAGTTACACTGATTGTTTTGGTGGTGTTTAGGTAAACTGTTTGTGGTATAAAAATGTTAATAGTAATGCTACATGTGCCTACACTTTATGGTCATGATTTTTTTTGGGTTGTGTGGAGGGCTTTTTGGGGTGTGTGGAGGGGTGGGTGTGGATATATAATCAAAGAAACTTGTGGAATTTGTCAATGGTGTTTGAGATGCATAAAGATTTAGTGTGGTAATTACAAAAATTTTCATTTAGGATGCTTGGTGCTAGTGATGCATTGCTGTTGAAGTTACCCTGGCAATATTGGCTACACAAAAACCCATTTTATCCTTCTTTAGTAACTATGGAGTGATATTAGTCCCTCCTTAAGGAAAACTGACGGCAAAAGGTTTGTGATGGTGTCAAATGAACAGTGTGAAAAGGATTTGAAATGGCAATTGGTGCTTTTCACTCTCTGAACTTCTTGGTTTGACAAAATGACCAAAAGCCTTCTGACCCTCTTTGTAGCTATGTTCATTGAGTTATACCTTTTCTTCCTTTTATGAATTCTTTTTTTTTCTTCCTTATATGAGTTATATTTTTTTCTTCATTGTTGAATTCAGTGTGGTTCTTGTTGTTTGCCATTTACCTGATCATAAAGCTAAATGCTGGAATTTTTTTTCATTCTTCCTTTCTTTATCCTCTTTCCTTCAATTTATAATTTAATTGTAGGGAACTTCTCACCCAGCCCACTTTGAAATCTTGTTGGATGAGATGGGTTTCTCTCCTACAGAGTCTCATTCATTCACTATCTTATGTGTAAGTTTTCTGGCTGCCAATTTCTCTCAACTTTTACTGAAGTGTTAACCTTGTGAAATGACATTAGACTTCCTTTTGTCTCTTTCAAGTACCAACGGAGTACAACTGCATTTTCAATTGGTATTTTCATGAACGCAATGCTCTGTGTTAAGCCTGTTTGTATCTTTGTAGAATTTGGTACTTAAAATTAGTCTAACTTTTCCCATAACACTATGATAGGGTGGTGCAGCCCAGGGAAGTCTCAGCAAGGATGATCCAGCCTTCATATGTGTGGAAACCCTTGACGTAGTCTCACAAAGTGGAATTATAGAGTTCTGGTAGTGCATATCTTATATAGTTATAGTTAGGAGTATGTTATTGTATATAAATAGATGGTGTAATTTTGTAATTTTGGCAGTATATAAATAGAGTTCTGGGAGTGCATATTGTGTATAAATAGATGACGTAATTTTTCACATGAATCTAATGAGAATAGATCTTCTTAAACACTTTTTGCATTTTCAATAAAATTTGACAAAAATATTTACTTCTTGGAGTAGTGTTACCAGATTTGTGGGTATTGCCTTTTTCAGTTAGGGTATGGATATCATTTTTTTTGGGTAAGACTACACTTTTCAAGGTTCCCTATCATTTTTTTTTTTTGGTAATATTTCCTCTTAATGTTACCAGATTTTTTTGGTAGTGCAGAATGCTAGAAAAACTAAAATAGAGTTGGGGTAAGTATACCATTTTTTTGGGAAAGAATACCAATTTTTTTTTTTGGTAAGGATTCCTTCTTTTAGCTGCAGTTGCCTACCCTTCTTTGTCAACACTTTCTGGAGGCAGCGGAAAAATGTCCTTTAATCGATGGAAAATAGGGCAAGGCGTTGTGTAATAATTCTCGTAAGGGGTTGTGTAATAATTCTCGCATCGTGCTTTATTGAAATAGCACTGGTACACCATATGGCCATGAAATTTGACAACCTATTCTTACCATGTGAACATATTAATGTGAATGAACTCATATTATAGAAAAAATAATAAAAGAACAATCTATCATAAAACACATCACATACCTGCAACAAATATATCTCATTCAACAAGTATATCTCACCAACATTAAACTTTCACCTCTTTAGCATTGCTACTATTGTGAATAAAACTATTTATATATAACCTACATCTGAAAATGGTGTGCACACTGCTATTTGTATATGTGTGCATGCCAATTTAGGTGTAGGTTATATATAAGTAACTCTGACATATAGTAGCCTGGAGGTGCCTGGACGATGAAAATGAAGAAGATGAAGAGAATTTATCTCAAAAGCAATATAGTTACCCTATGTTATATGTTATGTCATATAATAGTCCCTACCATGTTATACTGTATTGTTGTGAAATCAAATGATGACAATAAATTGAAATTAATGAAAACAACGATAAGAATGCAATCCAAACAATCTCCTCAATGCTAGACCCTGCAACGAGCATAACATTCACATACAGCAACAAGATAATATAAGAATTGTCAAATTGCCTGACATAACAACAATGATCTTCCTGATACCTAATGTACCCTAAACTGCACATAAAACTGTTAAATTTCTTGTACCACTATCTAGGAGCTTGTTTTAGGCCATACAAACTCTTTCTCAGTTTGTAGACTAGATTCTCTTGTCCCTGAACAATGAACCCTTCTAGCTGAATCATGTGAATGTCTTCCTCCAAGTCATCATGAAGAAATGTCGTCTTCACATCTAACTACTCAAGATGCAAATCTTCAGTAGCAACAATTGTCAGCACTAGCCTAATGGTTGTGATCTTCACTATAGGAGAGAAGATCTCAGAATAGTCAATGCCCTTCTGCAAAAAGCCTTTTATAACTAGCCTTCCCTTGTACCTATTACTACCATCATACTCAGTCTTCACACGGTACACCCACTTGTTGGGTAGAGCTTTCTTTCCAGATGGAAGTTCTGTCAATTCCCATACCTGATTCCCTAGCAGGAAATCCATCTCCTCACTCATGGCTAACTCACACTTGCTCGAATTCTCATCTTGCAAAGTTTCTTCATAACTTTGCGGTTCTCCACCATCTGTCAACAGAATGTAACTCAATATAGGTGAGAATCGCCATGGGGGTCGAATAGTCCTGGAAGACTTGCGAGTCACTGCTGCAGATGTGAATGGTTTAGGATCTGATTGCGGAATAATGGGAATAGGTGCACTAGACCCACTCTCACCATCATTGTTGTCTCTACACTGCACTTTGACCTCTGGTAGGTCGACAAGCTCAGGCTGTTGAGGAGTTGTACCAGCAACTGTACTAGATTTGTCCTTGTACATAACTACTTCTCAAGTATACAGCTCTCACATATGCCCAAATCAACTGCTTTCAATTCTGGTAGTTTGCCTTTTGACACGAGTTCCTTCATGCCTTTCTGACTCACATGACCAAGTCTGCAATGCCACAGCTCTACAGTACTCTCTACAATGGTGGTTGCAATTGTATCACTAGAACTGTCTGTCATGTACAAAGTGTCAATCTTGTTACCCCGGGCCAGCACCAGTGCTCCTTTAGAAACTTTCCAGGTGCTATTTGAGAACCACTACTGAGTGACCCCTGTCGTCGAGCTGTTCCATAGAAATAAGATTTTTCTTCAACTCGGGAATGTGCCTGAGCTTCTGCAAGGTTCACACGTTCCTATTAGGAAGTGTAATATCAACATCTCCTGTCCCCACTACGTTCAGTGCCTGTCCGTCAGCCAGGTACACTTTCCCAAAATTACCAGCAACATAATTCTGCATGATTTCTCGGTGAAAGGAGGTATGAAAAGATGCCCCTGAATCCAGTATCTAGTAATCAAATGGACTATGAACTGCAAGTAGTAGTGCATCATGCACTTCTTCAGCCACTGCATTCGCACCATCGCCTTCCGTCTTTTTTAAATTTTTGCAGTTCTTCTTTATGTGGTCAGTTTTGCCACAATTACAGCAAGTTGTCTGCTGCTGTCCATATCTTCACTTGCTCTTGCCCCTATTCTTTGATTTTGATCTTCCTCTATTTGAGTAGTTCTTGTCATATGACCTCCCACGAATGTCAACATTCAGAGCAAAACTCGATCTCGAGGTCTCACCAGAATCTTTCCTGCGCACCTCCTTAGCCAAAATTAAATCACGAATATCATCATATTTAAGTTTCATCTTACCAGCAGAATTACTAACAGCCATCCTCATGGATTCCCAACTATTTGGCAGTGATGCCAGCAATATCAGAGCCCGAATCTCATCATCAAGGTGTTGGGTAACAAACGTACCATCTGTCATCCTCAGATTGAATAATTTTTTCATCAGATACACCTTGTTATTCGCAGANTCAAGGTGTTGGGTAACAAACGTACCATCTGTCATCCTCAGATTGAATAATTTTTTTATCAGATGCACCTTGTTATTTGCAAAAGGCTTTTCATACATACTTGACAAAGCCGCCATGAGATCTACAGTGGTCTTTTCCTTGGTAACATTGTGTGCAACTAATCTTGAAAGGGTTAGCCGAATAACTCCCAGAACCTGTCGGTCTAATAGTTTCCAGTCTTCATCCTTCATACTCTCTAGTTTCGTCCCCAATAGTGGAAGATGAAGTTTCTTCCCATAAAGGTAGACCTCTATCTGTATCCTCCAGTACCCATAATCTGTGTCATCGAACTTCTTAATCCCAGATGTCTTCACTTCTTCTCCAACCATTGTTTATTTCAGACCCGAACCTTGGCTCTGATTCCAATTGTTGTGAAATCAAACGATGACAATAAAGTGAAATTAATGAAAAGAACAATTAGAATGCAATCTAAACAATCACACACCATAGAATTTACGTGGTTTGGCAATTTACCTGCGTCCACGAAGCTAAAGGGATTTCAATATTCTCAAGAATGAATACAGAGATGGCGGTGGCCGTACAGAATCAATCCAAAACCCTAATCACTGAATAACAATTTATATATGTCCTACGCACAGGGCTATAAAACGGGCCCCAAAAATTTATGTATGTCCTATCGGCCCAAGTTTTCGCTCCATGGACCAAGCCTTAGAAAATCTTCCATTAAAAAATCACGCAACATTATTTCGGGTTGGGTCATCATCCAAATCAACTCACAAACTAGACTCCACAAAAAAGTCCAACATGTATAACTACATGTCAAAGTCTTTGGGTTCCATTAGATTGGGAATGGTTGGTAAGAATGATGGGTAAGAATGGTTAGTGAGAATGGTTTGTTGGGCACTGTAGCCTTATATAAGAAGGAATGACTCCACATTGTTCATATTTATGTTCATCTTCCTCATCCTCCTCATCAATGTACTCCTATGTTCTAAGCTTCGTCCTTTCTTCTTTTGCTTTGATCTTTTCCTAGAAATGATAAGGCAAAGGATGACAAAAGGCAAAGGGATCCATAAAAAAAAATGGTTTGCACATCAAACATCACAAATCACCAAAATCACCCAAACAAAACCTCATGGTTAGCAAAACACAGGCCAAAAAAAAAATTCAACAAAATACAACCACCAGCCCATGGCCAGCAAAACACAGGAAAACAAATTGATTCACTAAAACAAGGCAATTGATTCACCAAAACATTGGCAAAAAAGAATTGATTCCAATTTAGCTATTTTTGTTTATACAAAAAAATCAGTATATGCCACTAAATCAAGGTCATAAACACTATACATGACTTCAACTTTTGTATACAAAAAATAAAAAATAAAAAGAATATGTCACACATATCATCTCCAATTTTTACCACAATTCTTTTGTTTAGCACAATTCTTTTGTTGGTGTTGTTGTGCCTTGCTTATGATCTTGATTCTTGATTCGTTGTATATGTGAGTAACAACTTTGAATGTTAGATCCTTCCGCATCGTATTAGATTCATCCTAAAAAAAATAACCAATAACCACAGTTAAATTGACAAATGGTACATATACAAATTTAATTTAGTACTATTAAATATTAAATAAGGACAATAGTTATCATACCATAATTCTGAATGATTGATCCAAAAATTGAGCATGCATCTCCTTTATGACAAATATTCCACAATCATAACTATTTGTTTGTCTAGGAGCCCAATCCACTCCATATATGTGCCACTTGGTCAATGTTGGCATGTAATTAGGTATGACAAGCTGAAGGATTTGATCTAATTGTTTAATCACATTTGCAAAAGCAGAATAACAGATACTATTGAGATATAATGGTAGAGAATCAAATAATAAAACTTTTTTTTTCACTACATCCACCACGCATAAATACCAATGGGTATTATTGTCATCATGGATAATATCTAGATGTATTTCTTTATGTTCTATAATTAATATGTGTAAATGATCAATTATAAACAACAACAAAAAAAAAAGACATCTACATACCTTATCACAGTCCTTAAAATCTGAAATGAAGTACTTTTGAAAATCAAACAATCCGATTGTTTTTTCTTGTTCTTTTCTTTGCCTTACCCTTCCAAATGCTTTTTGCTGGGTAATGAAGGTAAAATATGGGTACACATTTAACCCACATTGTACATGTTCAAGATAAANTTGAAAATCAAACAATCCGATTGTTTTTTCTTGTTCTTTTCTTTGCCTTACCCTTCCAAATGCTTTTTGCTGGGTAATGAAGGTAAAATATGGGTACACATTTAACCCACATTGTACATGTTCAAGATAAAAATATTCAGATAAACAATATTAAAAAAAGTCAAATAAAACACATTACCGCAAACTATGTAGGTAGATACCACCTTGACCTTNAAAAAGTCAAATAAAACACATTACCGCAAACCATGTGGGTAGATACCACCTTGACCTTTTTGTAAAAAGATTAAACTTCACATCATCCGAAATAATACAAGATGTCAAATCTATTATCTTCAGGTCAAAATGTACAAAATCAATATTTGGTCAATATAAAAAACACAATAAATAAAGATGTTCATTTTTAACTCACAATGTCTAACAACCATTTTCTTGGTTTTAGAGATTCAATAAATGAATATGTATTGGCAGAACATGTCTCAAATCTCACAAGTGTCTCACTGTTTCATGAAAAATATGGATTAATAATTGGTGATGCTCCCACAATATATAGGAAGAACAGATGAGAATTGGTATATAGTATAAATATCTCATGTCAAGTGTGTTGTCAAAGATGTAATTCAAGACACACATTTGATCATAATTACTAATTTCATAAATGGGTGGATAATCCACATCCGATGGGGTCCACAAACTGGTGAAATCTGAAATGTNTAATAATTGGTGATGCTCCCACAATATATAGGAAGAACAGATGAGAATTGGTATATAGTATAAATATCTCATGTCAAGTGTGTTGTCAAAGATGTAATTCAAGACACACATTTGATCATAATTACTAATTCCATAAATGGCTGGATAATCCACATCCGATAGGGTCCACAAACTGGTGAAATCTGAAATGTACTTATTAAATACAATGAAGAGTATTATTAAATATGGCACAATTGTTTAAATAAAGGCAATACAAAGATTTGTTTAAACAAACGTTTAATGTGAAGTACGAAATTAAACCTCGTGAATGGTGATTTTTGAGGGAATGTGAAAAGTTGTTATTTCTNATAGGGTCCACAAACTGGTGAAATCTGAAATGTACTTATTAAATACAATGAAGAGTATTATTAAATATGGCACAATTGTTTAAATAAAGGCAATACAAAGATTTGTTTAAACAAACGTTTAATGTGAAGTACGAAATTGAACCTCGTGAATGGTGATTTTTGAGGGAATGTGAAAAGTTGTTATTTCTTCTAGAATTTTTTGTATTTTCACTTCCACCTTCTCATCATCCTTTGTTATTTTTTCAACCATATATACATCAACACTAGCCTCATGCTTATTTACAACTTCGTCTTCATCCCTATTTCTTGCTTTGTCATGTTCATCTTTATTTCCAGCTTCCTCCATCTCCACCTCTTCATCCTTATTTCTAGTTGCCTCCTTCTCCTCATGTTCATCATTATTTGCATTTACCTCATCTTCATCCTTATTTTCAACTACCTCTAACTGTTTCTCTTCATCCATATTTGCATTCATCTCATCTCCATCACCCATCTTTATAGCTTCCTCCATCTTCTTTCCAGTTCCCTCCATGTCCTTTCCAACATCTTCCTTCTCCTTTTNTCATGCTTATTTACAACTTCGTCTTCATCCCTATTTCTTGCTTTGTCATGTTCATCCTTATTTCCAGCTTCCTCCATCTCCACCTCTTCATCCTTATTTCCAGTTGCCTCCTTCTCCTCATGTTCATCATTATTTGCATTCACCTCCTCTTCATCCTTATTTTCAACTACCTCTAAATGTTCCTCTTCATCCATATTTGCATTCATCTCATCTTCATCACCCATCTTTATAGTTTCCTCCATCTTCTTTCCAGTTTCCTCCATGTCCTTTCCAACATCTTCCATCTCCTTGTCAAACAAGGTTCCATTATTGTCCAACTATGATAACACACATAGAGTAGTATTATAATGCATTATCGATTAATCTTATAATCAAATAAAACCACAATTAGGTTTGACATGTTATATCATCGCTATATCTATCGTGTACTTCTTCAAGATAGTATTTTCATACTTCTTCAAATAAAGTTGTTGTTTACACAAACAAGATTAGAGATTTGGAATATATATTTTTATTACTAAAAATATGGATTTTATAATGACTATCATACCTTGAAAATATCATATGGTGATTTCAAGTATTTACTTGGCTTCCGCTTAGAGTTTCTTCTCAGCACCTTTGCACTATACTTTTGTTGCAGCTTTGGGCTGTAATTTTTTTGGGTGCATGAGTGTGAAGCCAGTTGAAGGTGAGGTGTGTTTACAATGGCATTTGAATGTTGGTGTGGTGTATGTTTCATAGACTTTATATCCGGTGTTTGCACCATTTGAAGCAGATTTCATATCCGATTATCATACTTGGATTCATTTAAGGTTTCTTCAAGGATGGCTTCATTGTCTATGTCTTTATTCTCTCCTTCATATTTATTCAGGGATTCCAATGCATCAGCCAGATAGGTCATCCTTGATTTTGGCCAATNTGTTGGTGTGGTGTATGTTTCATAGACTTTATATCCGGTGTTTGCACCATTTGAAGCAGATTCCATATCCGATTATCATACTTGGATTCATTTAAGATTTCTTCAAGGATGGCTTCATTGTCTATGTCTTTATTCTCTCCTTCATATTTATTCATGGATTCCAATGCATCAGCCAGATAGGTCATCCTTGATTTTGGCCAATGATTTTTTGAGGGATGAAAATCTTTCTTCCCATGACTAANGTAATTAGGTATGACAAGCTGAAGGACTTGATCTAATTGTTTAATCACATTTGCAAAAACAGAATAACAGATACTGTTGAGATATAATGGTAGAGAATCAAATAATAAAACTTTTTCTTTCACTACATCTACCACGCATAAATACCAATGGGTGTTATTGTCATCATGGATATATAGATCTACATAAAGAAATACAAGATATTAATTATTGTGTAAATGATCAATTATAAACAACAACAAAAAAAAAAGACATCTACATACCTTATCACAGTCCTTAAAATCTGAAATGAAGTACTTTTGAAAATCAAACAATCCGATTGTTTTTTCTTGTTCTTTTCTTTGCCTTACCCTTCCAAATGCTTTTTGCTGGGTAATGAAGGTAAAATATGGGTACACATTTAACCCACATTGTACATGTTCAAGATAAAAATATTCAGATAAACAATATTAAAAAAAGTCAAATAAAACACATTACCGCAAACCATGTGGGTAGATACCACCTTGACCTTTTTGTAAAAAGATTAAACTTCACATCATCCGAAATAATACAAGATGTCAAATCTATTATCTTCAGGTCAAAATGTACAAAATCAATATTTGGTCAATATAAAAAACACAATAAATAAAGATGTTCATTTTTAACTCACAATGTCTAACAACCATTTTCTTGGTTTTAGAGATTCAATAAATGAATATGTATTGGCAGAACATGTCTCAAATCTCACAAGTGTCTCACTGTTTCATGAAAAATATGGATTAATAATTGGTGATGCTCCCACAATATATAGGAAGAACAGATGAGAATTGGTATATAGTATAAATATCTCATGTCAAGTGTGTTGTCAAAGATGTAATTCAAGACACACATTTGATCATAATTACTAATTCCATAAATGGCTGGATAATCCACATCCGATAGGGTCCACAAACTGGTGAAATCTGAAATATACTTATTAAATACAATGAAGAGTATTATTAAATATGGCACAATTGTTTAAATAAAGGCAATACAAAGATTTGTTTAAACAAACGTTTAATGTGAAGTACGAAATTAAACCTCGTGAATGGTGATTTTTGAGGGAATGTGAAAAGTTGTTATTTCTTCTAGAATTTTTTGTATTTTCACTTCCACCTTCTCATCATCCTTTGTTATTTTTTCAACCATATATACATCAACACTAGCCTCATGCTTATTTACAACTTCGTCTTCATCCCTATTTCTTGCTTTGTCATGTTCATCTTTATTTCCAGCTTCCTCCATCTCCACCTCTTCATCCTTATTTCTAGTTGCCTCCTTCTCCTCATGTTCATCATTATTTGCATTTACCTCATCTTCATCCTTATTTTCAACTACCTCTAACTGTTTCTCTTCATCCATATTTGCATTCATCTCATCTCCATCACCCATCTTTATAGCTTCCTCCATCTTCTTTCCAGTTCCCTCCATGTCCTTTCCAACATCTTCCTTCTCCTTTTCAAACAAGGTTCCATTATTGTCCAACTATGATAACACACATAGAGTAGTATTATAATGCATTATCGATTAATCTTATAATCAAATAAAACCATAATTAGGTTTGACATGTTATATCATCGCTATATCTATCGTGTACTTCTTCAAGATAGTATTTTCATACTTCTTCAAATAAAGTTGTTGTTTACACAAACAAGATTAGAGATTTGGAATATATATTTTTATTACTAAAAATATGGATTTTATAATGACTATCATACCTTGAAAATATCATATGGTGATTTCAAGTATTTACTTGGCTTCCGCTTAGAGTTTCTTCTCAGCACCTTTGCACTATACTTTTGTTGCAGCTTTGGGCTGTAATTTTTTTGGGTGCATGAGTGTGAAGCCAGTTGAAGGTGAGGTGTGTTTACAATGGCATTTGAATGTTGGTGTGGTGTATGTTTCATAGACTTTATATCCGGTGTTTGCACCATTTGAAGCAGATTTCATATCCGATTATCATACTTGGATTCATTTAAGGTTTCTTCAAGGATGGCTTCATTGTCTATGTCTTTATTCTCTCCTTCATATTTATTCAGGGATTCCAATGCATCAGCCAGATAGGTCATCCTTGATTTTGGCCAATGATTTTTTGAGGGATGAAAATCTTTCTTCCCATGACTGAAAAAAATAATATCAACTCCTCATGTACACATAATTAGAAACAAAAATACTCACAGACACTTATATAAGCCAACATCAATACACATACTTTGGATAGGCCACCATGTGGTTGCACAATGAGTGGAACATGTGGCTGTTCATTGAGGGGGGCTACTCCTGCAACTGGAACCTACAACATACCTAAATAACTCTCAATCATAACTCTAACACTCTAATAATCAAATTGAAATTGAAATACATACACATCACTTATAAATAAATAATAACAATAGATACATNGGCCACCATGTGGTTGCACAATGAGTGGAACATGTGGCTGTTCATTGAGGGGGGCTACTCCTGCAACTGGAACCTACAACATACCTAAATAACTCTCAATCATAACTCTAACACTCTAATAATCAAATTGAAATTGAAATCCATACACATCACTTATAAATAAATAATAACAATAGATACCTCTTTCATATTTCTCAATTTCTTAAAGATAACCACACCATTTTTTATTTCCAAATCACCCCATGCTCCAATGTGGGGGAATGGATTGACATTTGATGGGCACAAGGGAAACCCCTGTGGGTGTCTGGTGCTGAAGCTAAAAAATCTATAACAAGCTACTACTCTTGATTAGAATAACCTACAACAAGCAACTACTCTCAATTCAAAACAAAAACAACAATACTAAGCACAAGATATTTCAAATAATCAATACATTACCTTGAGAACTAGTAGACAACCACTAATGTNTGTCTGGTGCTGAAGCTAAAAAATCTATAACAAGCTACTACTCTTGATTAGAATAACCTACAGCAAGCAACTACTCTCAATTCAAAACAAAAACAACAATACTAAGCACAAGATATTTCAAATAATCAATACATTTTTGTTTTGTTCATATATCTTATATTTTCTCACCCCCTCAATCACGGCATCAAACACCTACTTGGCCCAGTTCATCGCTCCCAAAGAACCAACCTCCACCACAAAATGGAGGAATGAGCTACTAATTGAGGTCTTTGTTGTAGGACACAATAGACATTCAAGTACANACCCCCTCAATCACGGCATCAAACACCTACTTGGCCCAGTTCATCGCTCCCAAAGAACCAACCTCCACCACAGAATGGAGGAATGAGCTACTAATTGAGGTCTTTGTTGTAGGACACAATAGACATTCAAGTATAAATAAGATAAAGATACGTCGAAGGTCCTCTAAATCCACCTTTATTTCATCCAATTTTTTATTGAAATAGTTCACTGGAATATCCTTCATTCCAGTGAACATGGAATTACAGATTCCCTTTATTCTTTCATAGGGGTCACTTGTCTCCACATCTATCCCCCCATATCTTAACCCCAATATAAATTCTACATCCTTAGGAGAGAACTTTAAGGATTTCTTATGAATATTCAACACACATGAATTAGGGCCAGAGTGTTCAACCACCCACTCACACAAATCTCTCCTCAATATTTTGTATTTTAGGTTTAACAAACCTCCGAAACCAATCTCTTCAACTCCATATTTTTGTTCATCGCTAAACCTATCTATTGCTTTCACCATCAGTCCCAGCGAACATTTGGTTCTCAACTGTACCATCAAACATTTGTCATTATGAAACACATANTTAACAAACCTCCGAAACCAATCTCTTCAACTCCACATTTTTGTTCATCGCTAAACCTATCTATTGCTTTCACCATCAGTCCCAGCGAACATTTGGTTCTCAACTGTACCATCAAACATTTGTCATTATGCAACACATAAAATAAACACATGTTACACAAATAATTTATTATTATGATTTACCTTTTCTTTTGGTGTAGATTTCTTTTTGCACAACTCCTTTTCTTTTTTTGCTAACTTTGAGATCTCTATATATTTTTCTTTCTCACAATCTTCCAGATTCTTCCATTGTAGTCCAAGTTGTTTCATGAATTGAATGAGTGAGTGGAATGGTTATACATACACATATGCAACATATCCCTTACACAGTGTGAAGCTTACATAATATCCCTTACCCCATTGCTGAGTTTTTTATTTTCATTTCCCTTCATTGTCTTCAAACAATCTTTGCTACAATGAAGAAATGTCATCATCAATGGCATACAAATAAATCAATAAAACAGGTTTAGTATTTAGATTATACAAATCTCTCACTAATAAAAAAACCATGAGCCTGTTGTCCGAACAGATTCACTTGAGCTCTTCTTTTCCTTGAATATAAAATCCATCATTAACCATTAAAATAGTTTCATTTTTTTGTGCTAAACAATAAAACTTATACAGACTAGGATTAAACATAACTTACATTATAAATATTCTGAGCTGAGATCAAAAAATATTAGATAAGAGGAGGAGATTATCACCACTTTTGAAGACTTGAACGAGGAACCAAAGCAGAAGAGAAGAAAGATGAAAAAAAGTGAAGGAGCAACCCTAGCTATTCGCAGCTACTAAGCTTCTCCAAGAAGCAAGAGGAATGGATTTGGGCGGGAATTGGGTTACTATTGTGTCAAAATTTCATTCATCCATTTGTTGGTATATTATTGGCCTATTACCAATTCATATGGATCCTAATTATTGAACAAACGGTTTACATGGATTTCGGGTTCGATATTTAAATTTTTTTTGCCTGTATTTTTTTTATGAATTATAATTCAAGTTAATTAAAATTGAATATTTTTTAAAAATTCATTTGATAAATTGAATATTTTTTAAAAAAAAAAATTTAGATGTTAATTTGATTAATTGATGGTTAATTGGAGGAATTTGATTAATTGAAAATTATTTTAGATGTTAATTTGTTGAATTACATGTTAATTGGATGGGTATAAATGTTAATCTAATTTGATGAGTTGAATGGTAGATGGAAGTTAATTTGATAAATTAAATATAAATTAGATGAAATTGAATGTTATCCTCCTACTATGAATTTTTATTGGAATTAAATGAATTGAATCCTAATAGGATGATTTTGGATATAAATTGGATGAATTTAAAATTAATTAAGTTGACTTCTAATGTTAATTTAATGAATTGAATGTGTTAGTGTAATATTAATTTGTTATGCTAATTAAATATGATAATTTTGATTGTTGTGATGATCTTGATCTGGTCAATAGTCTTGATTCCCCTTTGATCGCTACTCTTGATCGCTAGGTCTCAATCGCTCCAATCGATCGCTACCAGCACTTGATCGGCCTATGTTAGATCAGTCGTGTAAACCCCACACTCTTATCTTTATATAGTAAATAGTTAGTTTTGAAGTGCTAATATAGGTGATGAGGTATGCATAAACCCTATAGATTGTAATAGGAGAAATAAATACTAGAGAGACAAATTGATTGTGAAATTTAATTTTTAGAGGTGTTTAAGGTTGATAAGGGTAACTAAGTAAAAATATTATTTTTTTTAGGTTAAAATAATATTATCATTGAACCTGAAAGATCCGAAAAACTTGAAATAGCCGTTTAGCACATAGAGCGATTCAGATGAATAAAATAGTAATTTTAGTGTTTCGAGTGTAAATTTATTTTAGTTTTGAGATAAATCATAAAACAAAATATTTTTAGATAAAATAACATTAAAAACGAATTCAGAACAACAAAAAACCTTAGAATAGTGATATGGATCAAATTGGAGATTTTTAGTGGTAAAATCGTAATTTTGGAGAAAACTCAAATTTCAGCCCCTGAACAATAACTTTCAGGACTCCTATGTTTAAAATACGGATTTCAGTCCATTTTCTTTCATTCTTTCATTCCACTCTCACCCCAAACCTCTTAGAACCCTAGGAGAAGATAAATGAAAAAAGAAAAGGGAAGAAGAAAGTTTCTAAAGCTTGAGTTTTGCTTAGAATTCTTGATTTCTAGGTAGGGGTTTCTTCTCACTCTTGTTCATTGAGGTTAGGGCTTATATATATATATAAATCATGGTTTCTTGATGTCCTTGCAAATCCTATCATGTTTTGAATGAAGTTATGGTTTGATAGCCATGAAATTCTTGTTGTAATCTCAAAACCCTTGTTTCTTTCAAGAAATAGAGATTTTTCTTCTTGATATTCCTTGTTCTTGATTTCAAAACTCTAGTGTTTAATTTGAACAATAAAAATATATGTTTGATGATCTCTTGCATATTTTTTTTGAACTTGCTCCGTTGAAAAAATACCTATGAAATTGGGGATTTTTTGATTTAATTGATTGGTATTGTATCTCTTGTGTGGATGTTTGGATGAACATGGGAGGCCATTGACCGGGTATCATAGAGTGGGTAGATGCGTTTTCTACTCCGTGCAGGTTTGAATTTTTCCTATCACTCATAGTGGGGTTGGTGTCTTGCAAGGATCAAACCATTATTCGCTCACGGGTATCGAGACTGAGGGTTAATATACTATTCCTAGGTTGAATTCGTCATTTCCAAATGTGTTAGAATGTGCCCTTCCTAAAGTTGTATATCCTTGAGAGGATTTGAGTGTGTGTGTGTGGGCCAAGATATTCTCAATGTGTTTATTCTTGCGATATCTTACATTATACCTGAGATACATTGTGAGCTATTGTTTATTGTGCAAATAGTTGGTTATGGTTTATTGTTGAAAGGAGTTTAGTATGGTCATGGTTATTGTGGATATGGTAATTCGTTGGAGTTGTTATTTTTGGGAATTTGTTTTATTTTTCATTTAATTATTGCTATTGTGTAAACTTGAGATCCACTAAAATGTCTATGTTTTCCTTCAAAAGCTATATATGATATTTGTAATATGAGACCGACTGTTTCATATGCTTTCGAAACCTTGTTCGAGTTTGGGAGGATTTTCCTACAGAGCTTAGTGCTCACCCCCTACAAACAATATATTTTTCAAATTATGGTATAAAGGAGGAGCTCGGAATTGATGTACATTGGGAAGCTCCAATGTGAATCTCGAGGTGGACGTTTAAAGCTATATTCTCTTATGTTCTAGACTAAAAAATTCATTTTAAGATAATGTGAAGTCTAATATTTTCGTTATTCCGCTGCAAGATAATAGTTGATTTTCTTTTAGAGTGAGAAGAAACTCCTACCTTTGCTTTCTTAGTGTTGTGTGAAAAATTAGAGCTTTTGATCCGATCCAATGCAAAATCCCCTTCAAAATTGTGTTTCTCCCCTTTCTTCTTACTCTCCAAGACTCTCTAGTGGTTAGAATTGATAAAACGTTGATGAAACTAAGCCTAAAGGATGTTCCATGGGTATTTATAGTGGAAAAATTGGAGAAAACACCCAAAACAGGTCTAAGACATGAAGCCCCCAGTTTGGTGCATCTGGACACGTGTTTTTCACTGTCTGGACGCGTGTTTCTTTATCCAACTTTCTGCCAAACACGTCCGGACGCGGGTTTATTCTCGTCTGGATGTGGGTGACAGCACACCCTCAACTTCTAGATCAATTTTTACCTATTTAGAAGCTAATTCAGAAATTTTTTGTGAAATATAATTTTGTAGCCTTTGAAGTTTATTTTCTACTATTCAAAAACTAGATCAATCGGAGTTAGGAGTAAAAAGTTATTACTAAAATACTAAGATAGTGTCAGATTCCTTCATACTCGAATTCTTTTTAAAGTGTGTTTAAACTCCGGGATACTTCCTAATTTCTAATACACCCCATATTCTATCTCCCAAGGTTTCTCGACATTCTGAATTCAATGAAAATATTATTTTGACCTAAAAATATTTAGAAATTTATCTAACAACCCTTCTCAAGCTTAAATGCTTTCGAAAGTTAAACTTCACAATCAATTTTCCTCCTTAGTATTTATTCATACTGTTACAATCTATGTGGCTCATTCTTACGTCGTTACACATATAAGAATTACTAAATAATTACATTACTACATTAATATAAACATGTGGAAATTTACAATCCACCTCACTTAAAGAAAGATTCGTCCTCGAAACTTACCTTGTATAGAGAACAAATGAGAATACTTCTCTCACATCTCTAACTCGGGTTCCAAGGTAGCTTCCTCTACCCCATGAAGTTGCCACAAAACTTTCAGCAATTGGATTACTTTATTGCGAAGCACCTTCTCCTTGGTATTGAGAATCTCCATTGGTTGTTCTTCATATGTTGCTCCATCTTGAATTTCAATTCCTTCTAAAACCACGACATGTGTTGTATTGGATGTGCACTTTCTTAACATTGACACATGGAATATGTCATGTACCCCCAACAACTGGGCTGGTAATCAAAGTTGATACCCCACTTTGCCCACCGGTTTGATCACTTCAATTGGTCTGATATATCTTGGGGCTAATTTCCCCTTCTTTCCAAATCTAATCACTCCCTTCTTGGGTGACACCTTGAGGAACACATAGTCCCCCTCTTGAAATTTCAATGGTCTTCTTCTTCTATCCGTATAGCTTTTCTGTCTACTTTGTGCCGTGTGTAGTCTTTTCCTCATTAGTTAAATTTTCTCAGTAGTCTCCCGAAAGATTTCTAGCTCAAACAGACTACTCTCTCCAGCTTCTAACCAACAAGTCGGGAACCTACATGGTCTCCCATACAATGCCTTATAAGGTGTCATGCCAATGCTAGATTTAAAACTATTTTTATATTCAAATTCCACCAACGGCAAATGATCACTCCAACTTCCCTTGAAGTCCAACACACAAGCTCGTAACATGTCCTCCAAAATTTGTATCACCCTTTCAGAAAGAAATTTTTTGAAAGGTTGGACAAAACCTTCCGGAAGAAATTCTCCAGAGGGCAAAACCTTCAAGTAGGTTTTTCAAAAATCAGAAATTTTAAGAATGTTTTGCTATGTTTTTGGGCTATGTGTCATTTTATTTAAATGATGTAAATTGACAATAATGGAATATAAATTGTGGTACTTTGGACCTTCGTTGGGGTCAAGTGGTATAATTTACACGGGTTGCACATATGGGTTACGATCCCGGCTAAAGGAATGCGATTGACGTGATGTCGGATTGTGCAACAATTACGGGAATTTTGGCGGGTTGACGGATGGTCAACGGGTGATAGAGGACCCCGGTTTTAGGGGCACACAAACAGCATAATTCATGTGCCAATATGATGCCTATCAACATAACTAATGAAGCAATGCAATAAGCACATACAAAACAAATGATTGTGTAATTGGAACAAAAAGTTAGAAAGACACATATTAACAGAGCCACCAACATCAAATCTTAAACCACTTACAAGAACATAAATTCCTAAGCTATAGATAATGTCGACAAGATAAGTAATCGCATAACCTATTAGTGTAATTGAAACTTTAAAAATCAATCAACAAAGGTACCATAAACTCAGGAAATTTAGTAATGCAATAACTTATTGAAGATGTAATTTTGCCCATCTTTTGAATCAAAATTAAAGAGTTAACTCTTTTTATATTTTCCCAAATGAAACCGTGCAGAGAAAAACTCATATTATAAGCTAAACACAAAATGTGAAATACATTGGACCTTTACCAAAAATATGTTAACTTTACCCAAAAGCTAAAAGTCGTTTACTTTTAGTCTTAATGTTTGTTTTCTGAGGCCCCAACGTATTTCACAAGTGTAAAACTTTCTATAAAATCTTAAAATGTAACAATATTTTTACAAGTCTATGTGAAACAACTTCTTAGCTTTAAAAGTAACAACCTCTGTCAAATTCCTTTAACTCTCTTTTCCTCTACTCTTACGACCTCTTTTCAAGTATTTCCCTCCCTCCCACTCTCATTGTCTTGTTTTGTCTTTTTATCCTTATCTCTATGTCTCTTGCTCTCTCAAGTTAAGACCCCAATCAATTTATTCATTGTGAGATCTTGACTTCACAATTGCACCAAATTTATTGTTTGATCACGCCTAATTTCAAAATCACTGAAACGTCGAAATTAAATCATATCGCAACTCTCTATAAAATATTTAATAATCATAAAAAAATTTATTATCTTCCTAAGATATTAATTGAGCTCTCATATCAAATTCTTGTTTTTTGGTCTCAAATTGTATTGGGCTACCCTTGTATCTTAACTATTTTCGCTCTACTTTTGATACACTTCCTTCATGTCATACATCTACGCCTACACCTACATCTACAACTACACCAACATAGCCCTACCTACGATGTTTTTCTATTTGTTCAAACCTCAACGCCTAGCTTGTGCCCACAACAATCAATAACTTGTATACAATACTCTTTATGGCTTTTGGCCGGTGAACTCAAATGGAAACAGTTTAATTGATTTTTCCACAAGAGTCCTTGTGAACATTCTAACGACAAATAATTAGTAAAATTCGTGTAAATTATATGATTGACAGAGACTTAAATTAACCTGGAACATAGTATCTGATTGACATAATCTTAAACTAATTCAAAATAAATTATTAAGAATATAACTTAATTTTACTAATGAAAATTTTAATAAGTCTAGTGGTTTTCTAAATGAAACAATGCACTAATTGAATTATTTCCCTTTTTTTCATTTTATTTACCAAATATTATTTAATGTTTTGTTATGGGAAGAGATTTTGTTTGGTGGAGTTGGTCTAGGCTGCCACTAGAAGCTGGCTAAATGAGCTGTAGAATTTAGGAATTTTTCGTCTATCACATGTTGTTGGTATTATTGTAGAATTATTTTTTAGACATAATTTATATTAGAAAAATGCTATTTGTATATAATTGTTTGATCTTATTTGTTGATCTAATGCATCATAGACTTCGAATTGATAGAGGGTCTCAACTAATAATGGAGCCCACTATTAATTTAACAATACGGAGTAATTTAGTTACCAAATTAAGTCCAAGTAACACTACACTTTATGTTGAGTCCTAGTAACACTACACTTTATGTTGAGCAATCGATGGGTTAATTATTTTTTTTTTTACCAATGAAAAAAAAAGAAGAAGAAGGCCCCAAGGGCAGTGCAAAGCAGTCAAGAAGACCACAACCTTTGTTGACACACTTAAGAGAGGGATTTTACTAATATTATGAAATGTAAGTTCCCACTCCATAATTATTTTCCTACAAACAAATGTCACACTCCAAGTCAAATACTTTCTTTCAATGATTCAACCATTACAGAATTTTGCAAATAATTATGATTTCAAGATCAGCCCCCACTTCTTTTTTCTCAACATCTACAGATTTGCATGCATCTCAACTTGAAAACGAATGAAATTTAATTATTGATATAATAATGTGGGGTTGAAATTTAAGAAAAAGAAAAAGAAAAAGAAAATACATAAAATGAATTAAAAATGGAAAATATAATGCAACAATGCACCATCTCTGGATCTTCGAATGCAGTTGGATGAACATGTTCGAAGTCACCTTGCTGCACCAAGAAAATGTTCACAAGGACTCTTGTGGAAAAATCAATTATTTGTAGCGACAAACTAAGAGTGTGTTTGGAATGACTTAAAAAAAATATTTTTAGAGTTTTTGACTTATCATAAGTCCTTTTTTTTTAAAAAAAAAAAAAAATAGTGTTTGGGATAACTTCTTAAAAACACTTTTAAATAAGTAAAAGTAATTTTAACAATTAAATAAGTTAATAAATAGAAGTCAAAAAAAAAAAAAAATTTCTTTCGATAAAACACTTTTTTTTTCACGATCAACATCCCCTGCCTCCCCGACATCCACAGACGACACCAATTATCCTCGCCGATCACCGACGACAACCGTCGACGACGCTCGAGAGTTTATTACTATCAACAAGGCCAAAAGTAGCCTCCTCTGTCATGGATCTTTGGTTTATTGTTGATCAAGATCCACTGTAGTAAAGGTACAACCTCTTCATTTTAAGTGATTTTATAGCTTCTATTTCACAGGTCTATTGTCGCAAAACAACAATTCTATTTTTTGTTTGATTTCTTGTGTGTTTCTATAATTTTTTTTGAGGTTTTTGGGTAATATTTATGACAAAATTTGTAGAGATTGTTGAATGATTTTGGAAAAAAAATATTTTTATTTGATTCATGATTACTATGGGAGTTCATTACATATTAGATCAATCATATCTTTATGATTTGTGTTGATATGTGATAACATTTGTATTGCCCACTGTCCACTGCCCATCAACTGTTTGATTTATGGCCAAGTAGAATGAGGGTACATGACCCCAGCTCATTCCCGCCATCTACTTTTGAAATTTCAACACTAACTTGTCTTATCTTTTTCATTTTCTAATGTGCATTGATACTTGGACTTTTGACACTGAGAAACTTATAGATAATTGTATGTTTTTCAAGGTGATATGGGTGGTTATTTGGCAGTTCTCTCCTTCTAGGGAGTTTTTAGTAAAATCTGCTTGGGGTTTGATTAGAAAATAGGTACTGTGAATGATCCTTTTTCTCTTCTTTGGTCAGTCAAGACTGCTCCAAGTGCTCAGTTTGTTGGGTGGAAGATTTTAGAAGAGCTTTACCCTTGGACTCCAATTTTGTTAGGATTGGAATTTCGGTTGTTAGTAGGTGTTGTTTGTGTTATCAGGCTGTGAGGAGTGAAAATCATTTGTTTGTGGATTGCTCTTATGCTAGGGCTATTTGGCTTAAACTTGCTATTGCTGGTGGTTTTCAGGTTATTCAGGGTGAGAGCCCCATGATGAGGTTTCAAAGATTATGCAAAATTTTTGAAAAGTCTCTAAGCCATGGTTTGATTAGAAGCATTGTGTTGGTTATTTAATGGCAATTGTGGAGAGAAAGATGTAGAAGAGTAACGGGAGAGGGTAGGCAATATTCTCATTCAATTTTTATGAGGATTTGTAGTATTTTAAGATATCAAGTAAGGAAGATTAGGCCAAAGGTGTTGGATGGTACAGTGGGGAAAGCTTTTTTGGGCTTCTTACAAATTGAGTTATCTTGTATTGTTTTGTTGAAATGTGTTTGGGTAAAATGGGTTTGTCCACATATGGGCATGCTAAAGATTAATTCTTATGGGTCTTCTCAGAACAACCCAGGGTTGGCAAGAGGTTGGGCAGTTGTGAGAAATGAATGGGGAAAGCTGGTTTTAGTTGCATCTTTTTTATATGGAGAATGTTCAAATATGGTTGCGGAGTTTAGAGCTGTGTGATGGTTTGCAGCTAACTATGACTTATGGGCTATCTTGTTATAGTTTTGTGATTGATTGTGATTCTCTTGTTTTGGTTAAATCTGTTTTGGGTACTTTTGCATGCCTCTGGCCTTGTTTGGGGTATTTGAGGCAAATTAAAGCTATTCTAGGATGCCTTGAGTTACGTCTGCTCCATATTTTTGGAGAAGCTAATTTAGTGGCTGATAGACTTGTTGGTCATGCTGTGTCATCCAGAAGATCAATGGATTTCTCGTTGGATTTGAAGCTACCATGTGAGGCTGGTCTTGCCCTGTTTTATGACCAGCGCGGATTACCTGTCTAGCATAAGAAAAAGCACGTGGTTTTTTATCGTTGTTGTTAGTATCGTACGATACACGATACGTATTGTATGATACGTCACGATACATAAGTAAAACAATACAAATCGGAGTTTTATATCGTTTTTACATAGTATCGTCAAATATATGATACGTATCAGTCGATACAAACGATACGCGAAGTCTCTATTTTTTTTTTGGATTAGAATGCACGGTAAATCAGCAAAAACATAAATGAAGAAAAGAATTACCAGTCCACCAAACCCACAAATCAATAAAAACACACAAGCAAAAGTAAAACAAATAAATTTTTGAAATTGGAAAAAATAGCAACACTAACCTGTAAATTTCGGATGAAACCCTAGGTTGGTTTTTCTTCAGATTTTAGAAAACACCTCTTCTTCTTCCTCGTAGAGATCCATTGCAAGAAACCCTAGAAAACTGGAAGCCCATTGAAGAAATAGATCATCCAAGACCATTGAAGTAGAGAGACAATCCATCTCACGATTGCTCTGTCTCATGATCCCTCTATCTCACGATCGCTCTTGCGATCTTTCTCTCTCTGCCTCTCGATCGCTCTCACGATCTTTCTCTCTCCACCTCTTGATTGCTCTCTCAATCTTTCCCTCTCTCTCGTCTTTTTTTTTTTTGATCAGGCACTTTGTTTTAAAATAGGGAAAATTACACCTAGACTCCTTGAGATTTGTCACTTAATCTGTGAGATCTCATGTGTTATATAAATATAAATGATATTAACTTGTTAGTATTTTTAAAATAATTAAAATGATGAGAGAAATTTTAAATTGTTGTTAAATGAATAGTCGTGTGAGTTTGAAGTACGAACGTATTGAATTTTGGGTCAAATTTAATTTTTGGTGATGTTTAAGGTTGATAAGGGTAAGTAAATAAGTATATTAATATTTTTATATCAAAATAACATTACTATTGAATTTAGGAGGTCCGAAAAACTTGGAATAACTGTTTAGCTTATATAGCGGTTCAACGGGATAAAATAGTAATTTTAGTATTTCAGTTGTAAATTAACTTTAATTTTGAGATAAATCATAAAATTAAATATTTTTAAGTAAAAATAACATTAAAAATGAATCCAAAACGTCGAAAAATTTTAGGGCAGTCATATGGATCAAAATTAGAAACTTTAGGGCAGTCATATGGGCAAATTCATAATTTTGGAGAAAAAATGTATTTTTCAGCCCATAAATAGTGGATTTCGAGACTGCTGTGTTTAAAACACAAATTTCAGCCCCTTTTCTTCCATTTTTTCATTCTACTCTTACCCAAAACCTCTTAGAACTCTAGGAGAAGATAAAGGGAAAGAGAAAGGNACTGCTGTGTTTAAAACACAAATTTCAGCCCCTTTTCTTCCATTTTTTCATTCTACTCTTACCCAAAACCTCTTAGAACCCTAGGAAAAGATAAAGGGAAAGAGAAATGGGAAGAAGAAGGTCCATAAAATTTGGAGTTTGCTTGAAAATCTTAGGAATTTGGCTTGAAATTCTTGATTCTTAGGTGGAATTTTCCTTTCTCTTGCATTTACATTGTACATCTCATGTATTTTCTTTAGTTAAAGCTTACTATGTGGTTGATGGCAAAATTCTTGTTATAAACCTTGATATAGTGTTGAATATGTCATGGATTTGTGAACCTACATGCATAAAAACGATTTTAGTGTGGTGGGTTTCAAACGCTTGTTTGATTTTAGTTATGGGTATTTGATTAAACTTATGATTTGGGAGGTTTTGAAGTATATTATAAACTTGTACAAAATATAACTTATTCTCTTGGAAAAGGAAATGATTTTAGTGTTATGGGTTTGAAACCCTTGTTTGATTTTAGTTATGAGTATTTGATAAAACTAATGATTTAAGGGTTTTAAAGTATGTTATGATCTTGTACATAATATGACTTATTCTCTTGAAAATGTAAATGCCCTAATTTTTTAGTTATGGGTATTTGATTAAACCTATAATTTGGGGGTTTTAAAGTATGCTATTATTTTCTACATAATATATATGACTTACTTTCTCTCGGAAATAGTTGTGTTGTTTTGGAAATGCAATTTTTGAGATTTGAGCTTACCACATGTTTGATAAAATGTCAGTTATGACATGTGTTTTCAAAAGAATTTATGGATATAGAAAATAATGATTTCTGAAAATTTTATGCTCAATACTAACAGGCAGAGGTTAGTAGAGGGTTGGGGCCTATTGAGTGGGTTGCTAAGGCGACTACTAGTCCTAAGGGGGATTGGTTATGGTAGTGATTTTCGGTGATGACCTATGTGGCATCACAAGTTGTGCCCTGCACGTTCCCCTTGAAAAGCAAGAAGGGCGAAAAGACCCTAGGGTGTAAGACCCAAAAGGTTCTCTAGGGATGCTTCATGCGTGAACCGGTGTGATTGATGATATTGTCCGTATGCGAGGCATGCATGATATTTGCAATGATGGTTTGACTTTAATTTATACATTGTATATTTCTAATGTTGAGGTGTTGGGAGATTTTTATAAATGCTTTATTTATTATCTTGTACCTGTATTTAATTATAGAAAGCTTTCATTACTTATTAGTATAATTTGTGGAATGTTGGTTTTTAAAACTTTAAAAATACTTGAAAAAAGGATTATCCTACTGAGTGTGTGGTTGCTCATCCCTTACTAATATTTTCAAAGACTAGCATGCATCTTGGGGCATAAGTGATGAAATGCTTGTAGGAGTTTGGACTAGAAAGAATCTCTTTTGAAATTTTTTGTATTTACTTTTAGAACTTATATAGAAATGTTAGCAATCAAGCATTGTATTTGAAAAGGTGGTCTTGAGGCATTTTTGGTGTACACTTGATCATCCCATAGAGGGATTATTATTTTGGGTGTTGTAATGTAAATTTATGACTTTTGGTACTAAGTTATGGTATATATTAGTGTTGGATGTATTCGGGTTTGGGAGGACTTCGTGAGCCTCTAATTGCCACCCCGAATTTAGTTGGATTATATTTTTAGATTGAGGCATGTTGTGGATGTTTAGTTAGTTTAAATTATGTTATGCTGTCACAGGGATACTCTTACTAACTGGTTGGAAGCCCAATTTTCAAAAGAAACTCTGCTNTAGTTTAAATTATGTTATGCTGTCACAGGGATACTCTTACTAACTGGTTGGAAGCCCAATTTTCAAATGAAACTCTGTTGAAATTTTCAAAAAAAAAAAAAATTGATTTATTTCAACTAAAGAGATATTTTCCTAGATGTTTTTACAACATACAGGCATGTGTTTTTTTTTTAAATAAACAAAGCGTTTGTTTTAATCACACTTTAATAAAATTTGGGACGTGACATAATCATTCAGACCGCCTAACATTAAAAATATTACACACAGACTCCCTAAAGTTTATACACGCATAACACTTAAATCCCTGTTATAAATATATTCATTAATAAATTACATCTAGACACCCTAAAATTTGTAAACATTTATTTTATTATTAATTTTTTAAAATTGCACTGTAACATATGATACATGATACGATACACTATTTTAAAAAATGATACACCTTCTAATACGCGATTTGACAACTATGTTTTTGATTATAAGGGCTGAGTTTGGATGTTGTGGCTGAATTTAAGTGTTAATTTGTTTGAAATTTTAGAATTGAGAAGATGCTGTGACGAAGGTGTTGGGCTGGATTGGACAAGGATTGCTTCGCTACCTCTACATTTTGGTTGGTGTTTTTTATCTTTGGTTCTTGTAATTATGTTGGGTTTGTTTGTGATGAAAAGGCGTATGTGCCTTTCTTTGCTTCTTCTAATGATTTGCTTTGTGAATAAATAAAATTTTTCATTTTGCCAAAAAAAAAAAAAAAAAGCGTTGACAAAAACAAAGCAAGTTGGATTGTAGAGAGTCATAAAACTTTTTTTGAATTATGTGTTCCGGAGGTGGATAATATTTAGTTGGACTATATAGTTTTTTCATATGATATTTTTATTAATATGATATTTTTGTGTATGATATTTTTTTTTGTGTATCAATGTATGTGTAGTGTATGCTTGTATAAGTGCATTAAATGTTATTAACAATTGCGACACAAATAAATATTTTTACATCCAAACATATTTTTTATAAAATACTTTAATTTAAGTATTTTTGATTTTGAATATCCAAATAATACTTATTTAATGAAAGTTTTTTTCTTATAAAACACTTTGATAAACACTTATTGAAAAAGTATTTATGGGATTTCATAAGTCATCCCAAACGCACTCTTAGAGTGCGCTTGGAATGACATATGAAATCCAAAAAATATTTTTTTAATAAATGTTTATCAAAAGTGTTTATAAGAAACATACTTTTATTAAATAAGTATTGTTCAGAAACTCAAAATTTAAAATACTTAAATTAATATATTTTATAAAAAGTACANCACCCTAAAATTTGTAAACATTTATTTTATTATTAATTTTTTAAAATTGCACTGTATCATATGATACATGATACGATACACTATTTTAAAAAATGATACACCTTCTAATACGCGATTTTCCAAACGCACTCTTAGAGTGTGCTTGGAATGACATATGAAATCCAAAAAATACTTTTTTAATAAATGTTTATCAAAAGTGTTTATAAGAAACATACTTTTATTAAATAAGTATTGTTCAGAAATTCAAATTTTAAAATACTTAAATTAATATATTTTATAAAAAGTACATTTGGATGTGAAAATACTTATTTGTGTCACAATTGTTAATAACATTGAATACACATATACAAACATATACTACACATATAATGATACACAAATATATATATATATCATACACAAAAATATCATATTAATAAATGTATCATACGAAAAAAATTATATAATCCAACTATCCCAATAACATACTAAAGTCGCAAAACACATTGTTAATAGTAAATACAATCAAAAATCATACTTGATTGTCTCTTAGAATTATTGATTCAATACGTTCTTTCTTTTTATATATTGGATTTGTATATGACAAATCAATATTCTTAATAAATATATTCCATGTCTGATCATCACACAAGACACCTTCTATTATAGGGTCAATAATTACTTCAGTATGATTAGTCAATTTGTGTCATGAATTCCATACATCCTTAGTAATAGGAAAGTGATTCTTCAATTGTTTTTTATCATACATGACATTTTCTTTTGCCACAAACTCATCTATAATATTCTTTCAACCTCGCTTGTTAAAACTAGTAGTGGGTCGATTCCCTTTATCCACCTCTTTAACACATAACTCAAAAAGAGTTTTATGTCGCTCCACAGTCCAGTTTACTTTATCTTTGTCAAACCTAGAACTACTAAAAACCATCTAAAATAACATCACAAAATACATAAGTTATTAGCACAACGCGTATAATAATAATTAACCTGAACAAAACATTGTATAAATTTCATACATATTTTCTTCTACATGGGCATGATAGGCACAATGAAGAGTTAACATCGAGCTAACAAAGACACACACACAAATACACGCACACACAACAAAATCATTATATATATATATACACACACAATAAGAAAACATAAAAACAACACAATTCGAAGCGCTGCGCAAGAGGTATCTTCGAGAAAGGGGATGAGCCATTGGAGAAAGCATCCTAATTCTAGCATTCTAAAGTGTATCTTTTTATTTTTATTTTTTTTCCAATTTGGTGTGTGGTGGTGGTGCCCAACAAATCAAATCCATTCGAGATCTTCTCCAAAATCACACAAAGCGGCCCATTTAAAATCAGTGTATGATATTTGGAGTGCGTTTAATAATGTTTTCGTTTTTATGAGTTTTTTTATAAAAAAAACAAAGTAAATTCTTATTTTTTTTGTAATAAAAATTAAAAATACAAAACAAATTATTTATATTTAAAAACTTATAAAAACAAAAATAAAAAATATGTTTGGTATTATTCCAAAAATTCACCGCACAACACCACCGCCAAACACCCAACCACCACCACCATCCCCATCCCCTGAAACCCAGCACCACCCAACAACACCCATTTTCGAGACCACTTCAATATTCCTATCCTCATCATCAAAGAAAAGCATTGAATCAAATGGTATCCCAGTTTTCCTATGAATTCTTTGGAAATGCTCCGTTTTGTGTGTCCAACTGGAGAATATCTCCTCAGCCACAGATATGGATCGGATTCCCAATCTGTCAAGAAATGTTGTTGCTATCCCAAGAGTTGGTGATCTAGAAGCAATAGCCATATCAATTCCTTTGTCCTTAAGAGCGTATAATATTCTGGTAGCTTGTGGAAACAATGATGGCATTTCATCNTGTTTTAGATGATTCTATATTTTAGCCTTATTTTTAAAACAGGAGAATTCAAAAATAAATAAAAACATTCATCAAACACATTTTTATATTTTTTTACTATAAAATGAAAACAAAAACGAAAAAATAACAGGTNAATAAAAACATTCATCAAACACATTTTTATATTTTTTTACTATAAAATGAAAACAAAAACGAAAAAATAACAGGTTATCAAACACTACCTTGATTACTCTGTAATTTTATGCACTTCCAATGCAACCATATTATTCCAATGCAGTCATATTATATAGATACTAGTTATTGCATGTAGTTGAAGGGACAAAGTAATAAAAATTGATAAATAATAAATATATTTATATTTATATTTAAAATCAAATCACAAATATAGAAAAAAAATTTAAATATCGATTTTTGGTATTAGGGGCGGTGGCAGTGGCGGTGGTGGTGGTGGTGGCGACGGCGACGGCGATGGTGGTGGTAGTGATGGCGTCGATGCCAGTGGTGGGAGTGGTGGTGGTAGAGGCGGTGGTGGTGGTGGCGACAATGGCGACAACAATGGTGGGAGGGTAATAAATGTGGTGGTGGGACAGTTTCAAACATTATTTTTTTGTAAAGTATTTATGAAAAATAATTTATAAAAATACTTTTTAAAAAATCACTCTAAACACACATTTATGAGTCTATTTTNAAAAATAATTTATAAAAATATTTTTTTAAAAATCACTCTAAACACACTCTTATGAGTCTATTCTTCTATTAAAATTATTTTGTTTATCTTTTAAGATTTGAATTATAAATTATTTTATTATATAAATATAGATATATTATAAACATATGCACATATAGGCGAATTGAAGGATAACCATATTTTTGAAGCCAGACACTCCCAGACGAAAATTACCACCTCCCCCGCATGCGCAGCCGCCATTTAATTTTATTACTAAATTAAACTCACTCAATTTTCCATGAATCTGCAGGTGATAAATCAGATCATGCTGCAAAACTAATGGTCCTACCACCATACCCATTACAACCCTCAAAGTTCAGAGGATTTTTGAATTTTTTTTTTTTAAANAAACTCACTCAATTTTCCATGAATCTGCAGGTGATAAATCAGATCATGCTGCAAAACTAATGGTCCTACCACCATACCCATTACAACCCTCAAAGTTCAGAGGATTTTTGAATTTTTTTTTTTTAAAAAAAAAGAAGCAGAAAAAAGGCAGTTTAAAGAGAAAAATTCAGGCATCGGTGTATCGGGTGAAGCAAGTAAAACTAAAAGGAAACAGAAGCTGGTGCAATAATTGGGGTGCCTCCTTTATAGCAATACACAATGATTCTAAAAAAGGAAACAGAAGCTGTTATTGATTCTCAAAAAGGCCAATACCAGAAGAGTTATTCATAGTTCTCCCAGCAAGAGGTGCTTACGAGCCGCGCTTGACAATCCTTGGTGTGCTGGTTCCTATTGTTGAAGGGGTGGATTTGACTCGGGCTCCCATACCAAGCTTAAATTTTTGTTTTAGACTCAGCTCATTGAGAAAACAAACAGTTCAGGCTGCATTCGTCCACCCTCATTTTTTAGTGCGAGCTTGAAACCGAACTCAAACTCAGATATAACAATGATAACCAAGTTAAGGGGATCAAGCACAAAACAATCACATCCAAACCAACCAAACAGTAACACACAATCACAGAACATATAAACCCAGAAACTAAAACCCCGAATTTTAATTCTAAAAGTGTTGGGAAAAATGTAAATAATGTAGGCAGCTAAGCATAATAAAGAGTAGTTAATGAGCTGTGGGTCTGAGATGAAGGCATGCAGAACTGAGAGCTTGAGCTGCGCAGCTGAGCTGAATGTTTTCAAAGCTGAGAGCTTGAGCTGATAGCTGGGAAAAACTATCTGATAAGGCTGAGAATACTATCGGATAAGGTAGTTGAAAGGGTTGCCGCAGAATATTAATGGTCAGAGGATAAGCTGACTTGATAGGTAATTGCAGCAATTGAAAGGCAGAGCTACTTATCTCATAAGGTAGTGGAACCGACACCGAAGCCAGAGAGATAGCCCAATGTATCTGCCCAGAAGCAGAAAAACTTTCTAAGAAACAAAAAACTCTGCCTTGGGATAGGCATGACAATGGCGATTCAAGTCCATATTTCTCCTCCCTAAAACGATGTTGAAGATGAATATCCAGCAGAATTTCTTCATTGAATCGAGTAATCTTCGCAAATCCATGGAGAAGATGAATATCCAGCTCTGTTGCAGAAAGACAGCCATCGAAAGGTAAAGAAACCCAAGGCCAGAAGGCATTTAGAGGTCTCTTAAGCTTCAGATGAATGACTATCCAAAAGCTAGAGATCTTGAGAAGACACCTCTGCAGAAAGACAACCTCTGAGCTATGAACAGAAAGATCCATTGAAGAACGAAGAAAATTATCCAAAAAAATATCAAGATTCTGAAGAGACTCCTCAAGTGAAAAACTCTGGATTGAATCCTGTGAAGCAGTCTG
The DNA here is from genome assembly GCA_963454935.2 of Ilex paraguariensis. Taxonomy (NCBI): domain Eukaryota; kingdom Viridiplantae; phylum Streptophyta; class Magnoliopsida; order Aquifoliales; family Aquifoliaceae; genus Ilex; species Ilex paraguariensis. Next base: position 84,585 of record CAUOFW020006480.1, read on the forward strand.
TAGAGATTTCCATTGAACTAGACTCCCAAACAACCAGCGCATGAAAATAGATGAAATACAAGCCCACTGGAGAGAAGTCCAATGCAAAGACCACTGGAAATTGAGAAGGATCCCAGCAGGCAAGTGAAGCAAATTCCAAAACGGATCCTTCGATCTTTGATGCACAATTTGAACATCTTGTTCTCTGTTGAGAAAGAGACAAAGCCACCCAGAAAAAGGTGCAATGAAAAGTCGTCCAAGCTCTATTATTCCCAACAGTCAAATACTAATACAAAAAGGAGCAACAGCCTTGAAGAACAGGCCACAGATAACCAGCAGATCCATGTAGAAGTCTCTGCACAATGATGGCCTGAACCATGAACAGAGATTGCAAGAGCATGGGGAGAGCCCAATTCCTGAGAAAAGAAGTCCTTGAAGCAAAAGGTACTGCCTCCTATCTTCTGTTACATGAGTCATGTACTTCTGTTCATCCCTAGGTCTAGATGAACCCAGGATTTCTTCTGCCTTACTATTTTAATCTGCCTCTGATCTTGTAAAAGTAGAGCTCTTGCTTGTGATGGTAATGAAATTGATGAAATAATGTGTGTATCTGCCTTGTCTAGAACCCCTTTCCTGGCCAAATAATCGGCCACCATGTTGCCCTCTCTAAATGTATGAACCAATGTACATGTCAAATTACCCAACCTCCTAGAGATTCGAGTAATTAGGTCCATGAGTTTCCATGGAATACGTATTTTCCCAGCAATCATGTCTAACAGTACTTGTGAATCTGACTCGATTATGAGTGGATAGACAAGTAAACCATACTCTTCCAAACCATCCAAAATAGCTCTTCCTTCAGCTTCCAGATTAGTACCCTTCCCATAATAAAATGAAACTGCAATCACCAGCTGTCCCCACTGATTTCATAGAACTGCCCCTCCCCAGCCTCTCCTGGATTTCCATGAGAGGCTCCATCCGAATTAATTTTGAGGGAACCCTCTGGAGGGAACTCCCAGTTAATCCATCGAGCTGTTCATACCAAAGTAGTATTAGCTGGCACCTGTAATTCAGATAGTAGTAGTTTACCTTGACGACAGTCAGCAGCTCTAGGCCTCACTACATGCCCTTGCAACTTTAAGTAATATTATACAATAGAAACCATACATGATGCATGTAGCTTAGCTCCCTCAAATAATGTCCTGCACCTTTCCCTCCACAACTTCCAGTAAATTAGAAGTGATATGCCTCTAATTAGAGAATGACTGTAGGATTTCTTAGGAAAAGCCCTGTTCAGTCTAAAAAATCTCATCATAGGTGCCTCATGCTGAATTTAACAAAATCCCCTTTTATTTGCAAACTTGTTCCACACCTCCATTGCATATGCACATTCAATAAACATGTGTAAGTAGGACTCCTCCCCCTCACCACACAATGGGCATTTACTGGCCAAGGAGACCCCTATATTTTGGAAAACTTCATCCATAAGTAAGACATCCTAAACCCCAGTGTTATGAAAAGCGTGCCTAGGCGCTCACCTAGGCGAGGCGAGGCGAGAGTAGCTCGCCTGGAGGACTTCAGACGAAGCGAACATGAGCGAAGCGAGAAAAANTAGGACTCCTCCCCCTCACCACACAATGGGCATTTACTGGCCAAGGAGACCCCTATTTTTTGGAAAACTTCATCCATAAGTAAGACATCCTAAACCCCAGTGTTATGAAAAGCGTGCCTAGGCGCTCGCCTAGGCGAGGCGAGGCGAGGCGAGAGTAGCTCGCCTGGAGGACTTCAGACGAAGCGAACATGAGCGAAGCGAGAAAAAAGCGAGAAAAAACGAAGAAGCGAAAAAAGCGAAAAAGCGTTCGCTTTTGTTATAAGAGGCGAAATATTTTATTTTTAATTTAGACCGTTGGATTGGGCGATTGCAAAAAAAATTATAAGATGTTGATGTACCGAATTATTCCNGGCGAGGCGAGGCGAGAGTAGCTCGCCTGGAGGACTTCAGACGAAGCGAACATGAGCGAAGCGAGAAAAAAGCGAGAAAAAACGAAGAAGCGAAAAAAGCGAAAAAGCGTTCGCTTTTGTTATAAGAGGCGAAATATTTTATTTTTAATTTAGACCGTTGTATTGGGCGATTGCAAAAAAAATTATAAGATGTTGATGTACCAAATTGTTCCCTTATCCTATAAATACAACCCTTAACCTAATTTTTTCTCAAATAGGCTTCGATTGGTGCTGCTGCTCCATTGCTACATGATCGGACAAGGCTTCGATTCTTTCTCGATTGGTGCTGCTCCACTGCTACGCGATCGGACAAGGCTTCGATTTTTCACAAGCTGGTGCTGCTCCACTGCTACAAGATCGCTGGACAAGGCTTCGATTTTTTCGGTGCTTCTACACCATCGTTGTTGCTGGACAGAGATATCGCTAGTCTGGACTGTGTCTCTTCTTCTTCTCTCTTCTACTCCTTCACCGATTCTGCTTATGCTCCTTTTTTTTTTTTTCCTGCTCTGATTCTGCCCTATTCTACTCTATTTTTTTATTTATCTGCTACTCCGATTGTGCTTCTTTTTCTTTTTTTTTTGTCATTATGCTTCTGTTTTTTTTTTNCTCTGTCACTGCTCCTACTGATTTCTTCGTTACTCGCTGCTCACGCTGGAGGCTGGACAAACCGACAGAGTCTCCTTCCTCGTTGATCGTTGCACAGGTTAATCTCCTTTTTTTTTCTCTCTCTTCTATTTCTCTTTTTTTCTTTTCTTTTGTTGGTTCTAGATCTTCTTCCTCGCTGATCATTGCTAATTAATAACATTTATGTTCCTTTTTTTTTTCCTGATTTCCTGATTCTGATTTTGACTGTGCTTACTGATTGTGCTTCTGATTGTGCCCTGATTTTGATTTTGCTGTTTTGTTGTTCTGTTTTACTGTCTTGAAATTTGATTCAGTACATGTGTATAAGCCTACGAATGTACATAAAAATAAATTTATAAAAACAACTGTGGTTGATTGATATACTTTAACAAAAACACATTTGGTTGATATACTTTAAAATTATATTCAGTACATATCATGTTATTTTTGTTGATTTTCTGTACTGTTTTGTTCCTTTGATTGTAGTATGACACTGTGATAGTGTCCTCATTCATAAACAAATAAATGGCATCGTCGTCCAAATGAAACAAAAAAGATCCGGCATGAAAATATGCACACTTGGTAAATCCTAAAAACCCAAACAAGTTCAAATACAATTTTTTGTGGAAAAGAGTCAAATGGAGGTGTCAATCGGGTGAAGCAACACCTTGCGGGGAACTCTACCAGTGTTATTACTTGTCCAAAATGCCCTGCTCATGTTAGGGAGGAGATTAGAGAATACATGGCTAAAAAAAATAGAAGAATCTAATGAACATGGTTCCCGACTTTAATGAGATGCCTAATGACTTGGAGGAGGATGAAGATGATATTGTAGAGATTGTTGCAAATCGTAAAAGATCCATGGCTAGTTCTAGTCAAGGTACTACACAAGCCACATAGAGACCAAAAAAGCCAAGACAAAAAGAGCCAATGGATGTATACTTCACCCCTGATCCGAATGTTGTGGTGCAAAATTGAAAGACCAAGGGGAGACAAACGAATATTGATGTCAATGATCCTTTTAGAAAGGAAATGAGAGAAAGAGTCATCACAACATTTACCCGATGGATGTATGACACGGGAATTCCCTTTAATGTTGTGAACTATGAAAGTTTTGCAGCAATGGTTGAAGCTTTTGGACAGTATGGTCCTGGTTTGAAACCCCTTTCTTACCATGAGGTTCGGGTCCCATTGCTCAACAAAGAAGTAGGGCATATCAAGTCATAGATGAAAGATCACCAAGAGGATTGGGCAAAATATGGATGTTCCATAATAGCCGATGGATGGACTGACAAGAGAGGGAGAACCTTGATTAATTTCTTAGTGAATTGTCCAAAAGGGACCATGTTCTTTGAATTTGTTGATGCTTTTGCATACGAATTGCTTGATAATTTTGTAGAGCGTATGGTGAAGCTAATGTGGTTCAAATTGTCACTGACAATGCGGCACCAAATGTGTTAGCAGGTATGAGCTTCTTGAAAAAGAAAGATAACTACTTGTTATATTGAATTTTTTATGCACATTAGTTGATAAAAAATCTTTATTTAATAGGTAAGTTTTTGGAGGCAAAACGACCCAACCTATATTGGACGCCATGTGCTGCCCACTGCTTGGACTTGATGTTGGAAGATATCTTCAAGTTGCCAAACTTCAAGAGAACATTTGAGAGAGGAATAGTATTACACAATTATATTTATAACCGTCCAACTCTGTTGAATATGATGAGACGATCTACCCAGTCAAGAGAGTTAATTAAGCCCGCAAAAACTAGATTTGCTATGACTTCTTACTCTAACAAGGATCAACCAATAAAAAAATAACTTGAGAAAAATGTTCACTTCAGAGGAATGGACTACAAGCAAATAAGAAAAAGAATAACAAGGCAAAAGGACTGCACAAATCATTTTAATGCCTTCATTTTGGAGTAATGTTGTCTACTCTCTTAAAGCTTACTGGCCCTCTTGTTCGTGTGCTTCGATTGGTTGATGGTGAGAAGAAGCCTCCCATGGAGTACATTTATAAAGCTATGGACCGGGCTAAAGAAGCGATTGCTAATTCTTTTAATGGCAGTGAAGAGAAATACAAACACATGTTTGAAATCATTGACCGAAGGTGGGAAGTTCAATTGCATCAGTCTTTGCATGCAGTTGGGTATTTTTTGAACCCAGAGNCAGAAGCCTCCCATGGAGTACTTTTATGAAGCTATGGACCGGGCTAAAGAAGCGATTGCTAATTCTTTTAATGGCAATGAAGAGAAATACAAACACATGTTTGAAATCATTGACCGAAGGTGGGAAGTTCAATTGCATCAGTCTTTGCATGCAATTGGGTATTTTTTGAACCCAAAGTTTTTCAATTCCAATCCAGAGGTTGAGAAAGATCAAGAAGTCATGAATAGCCTATATAAATGTTTGGAAAAGTTGGTCCCAAATCCTACGATACAAGATAAAATTGGTCAAGAGTTGAGTATTTACATGAAAGGTGAAAACCTCTNATTGGGTATTTTTTGAACCCAGAGTTTTTCAATTCCAATCCAGAGGTTGAGAAAGATCAAGAAGTCATGAATAGCCTATATAAATGTTTGAAAAAGTTGGTCCCAAATCCTACAATACAAGATAAAACTGGTCAAGAGTTGAGTATTTACATGAAAGGTGAAAACCTCTTTAAGTTGCCCATGGCAGTTAGACAAAGAACAACGAGGGCAACAGGTAATCTATGTTATCCCACAANTTTATTTCATTACAACTCCAAATTTGCAAACCTTTGCAAAAAAAGTTTTAAGCCTTACTTATAGTGCATCCGATTGTGAGAGACATTGGAGTGTGTGTGAACATGTGAGNAGTTAGACAAAGAACAACGAGGGCAACAGGTAATCTATGTTATCCCACAAGTTTATTTCATTATCATTGCTTAAATATGTTAGTTAATTAATTGTTATTCATTATTCACAGCTGATTGGTGGAGTGCATATGGGTCTGCAACTCCAAATTTGCAAACCTTTGCAAAAAAAGTTTTAAGCCTTACTTATAGTGCATCCGATTGTGAGAGACATTGGAGTGTGTGTGAACATGTGAGTATCATCCTCAAACCTCTTTAATTACATTTTTTTTTCTTATTATAAATTTTAATGTATTGTTAATAAATTATTGTAGATACACATCAAAAAAAGAAATAGACTAGCTCAATCTCATCTCAATGATTTGGTGTTTGTTAAGTAAAATAGGGCTTTGAGACGCCGATATGATTCCCGTGACACAATTGATCCAATATCTATGAAGGATATTGATGATAACAATGAGTGATTGATTGGGAGAATGGATGCAGACACAGATGAAGATAATGAGCTTGTGTTTGGTGATGATACTTTGACTTGGAGTGAAGTTACTCGAGCTTCTGGCATTACAGAAAGTAGCCAACAGATTAGATCAACACCATTTATTAGGGCAACACCAAGGTTTACAAGATCGACGACTGGACTCATAGATGATGAAGACATAATTTCAAAGGAGGCAGAGGAGGATACTAAGGGATATGAATCTAAGGATCATGAAGAAGATGGTTTCTTTAGTGATGAGGATTGATNAATGAAGATAATGAGCTTGTGTTTGGTGATGATACTTTGACTTGGAGTGAAGTTGCTCGAGCTTTTGGCATTACAGAAAGTAGCCAACAGATTAGATCAACACCATCTATTAGGGCAACACCAAGGTTTACAAGATCGACGACTGGACTCATAGATGATGAAGACATAATTTCAGAGGAGGCAGAGGAGGATACTGAGGGATATGAATCTAAGGATCATGAAGAAGATGGTTTCTTTAGTGATGAGGATTGATTTCTAAGTCCTTAAGATAGTTTCTTTAGTTGCTTGAATTGTGTGTCTTATGTTTTTAAATATTAAGATTTGGGATGTTATTAGTATTTGTTTGAATTTAAATATTTAAGCTATGACTGTTATTAAGATTTGAGATATTATTAGTGTTCGTTTTAATTTAAATATTTATGGTTTTGCTTGCATTTAAATATTTAGTATATATAAAATTAGAACTTAGATGTTTAAAGGTAATTAAACTAAAATGTTTACTTTTTTTTTTTAANTTATGGTTTTGCTTGCATTTAAATATTTAGTATATATAAAATTAGAACTTAGATGTTTAAAGGTAATTAAACTAAAATGTTTACTTTTTTTTTTTAACTGTTCACTTCGCTTCGGCAAAGCATTTCGCTTTGCTTCTCGCCTAGACGTTAGGAGTCTTAGCTGCTTCGGTTCGCTTTACGCCTTAAATAACACTGGAAGAGGCTACAAAATCAAGCTTGAAAAAATCTTCGAGATAAGGGGCACCCTTATTGTTCTGAAGGTACTTCAGAGTCCATATTTTAAAAAGGCACTTTTTAAAAATAAAACTTTCGCAAATTGGTAGAATTCCAGGGGCGCGATACCATCTTATAGTCTATGGTTTCAAGTTCATAATACCCGCTGCCCCTTACTCGCGTTACTTTGTACAACCCCTCTCAATTGGCTCCAAGCTTTCTATACACTAGGTTCTTAGCTGATCCCATGACGTGTGTAAGGACTAAGTCTCCAAGGGAGAAAGCCCGAGAATTAACCCTCTTGTTATAGGCTCTGGACATCTGCTACCGATAAGAAGCCACTCGTATTGCTGCTTGCTCTCTTTTCTCCTCAGCTAGATCAAGTTCTCGAGCAATGACGGCGTCGTTGCTTCCACTGTCTACGAGCGCGGTCCTTAAGGTCGGCAATCCAATTTCCAAAAGTATTATCGCCTCCATCCCATAGGCAAGTGCAAAAAGGGTTTCTCTAGTGGAGCACCGAGGTGTGGTTCGGTACATCCACAGAACGCTTGGCAACTCTTCCACCCATCTTCATTTTGCATCTTCCAACCTCTTCTTAATACCATCCAAGATCATCTTATTAAAAATTTCTGCTTGCCTGTTACTCTGAGGATAGGATGGAGTTGAACCATAGTTCTGAATTTCGTACTGCTGACAAAAAACTTTGAAGGGACCACTATCAAACTGTGTCCCATTATCATATACGAGAGCATTGGATATTTTGAACTTAGTGATGATATTTTTTCATATAAATTTTCTGGTGTCAGTATCAAATATTAGCTAAAGACTCGACTTCTACCTATTTTGTGAAGTAGTAAGTTGCCACAAGAAGAAAACGCTTATTCCTAGGGGCTCGAGGTAGTGGTTCGACTATATCCAGACCCCACTATGCAAATGGCCACGAGCTAGCCAACGGAAGCAACTCTTGGGTGGCCTTCTCGGTATTGGAGAGAATTTCTAGCATTTCTCACACCGCCTAACAAAATGTTGAGTATCTTTCTACATGTATAGCCACCAAAACCCTTGAGAAATGGCTTGGTGCACTAGTGATCTTCCACCAGTATGAGCACCGCAACTGCCCTCATGGATCTCAGACAAAATCCTAGTGCAAGCTTCGAGTGGACACATTTCAGGTATAGTCCTCCGAACGATCGTTGATAAAGCTCATCTTTCGGAGATAACCAAAACTTGGCTACTTTTAGTCGTAGCTTGTGGGATTCCTTCTTATCCTCAGACAAGTCTCCATTCTTTAGGAAAGCAATGATCGAGTCCATCCAACTCGGTTCCATTTCACTAGATAGGACTTCATCCGGGCTTGCCATCAAAATGCTCGGTTCGAGTTGAAATTCAATAGTAACTGCCCTCTCATTCTCCTGATCGATAGTCGAGGCCAGTGATGCCAGGGCATCATCATGAGAATTTTTTGTTCTTCTTATCTCCTGGATAGAGTATTCTGGAATCTGGGCAAACTCCTTTCCTACAGTAACATGATAGGCCACCATTCTCTCATCTTTGGCCATATACTCCGCTATTATCTAATTCACCACCAACTATGAATCAAAAAATATCTAAAGCTTTCTTACTCCTAATCCAATTGAAAGCCTTACTCCTGCTACCAGGGCCTCGTATTTTGCTTCATTGTTCGAGGCCTGAAAGCCAAGCCTAATGACTTTTTCCAACACACATTCATCCGGGCTTTCCAGTATGATGCCTATACCCGATCCTTTTTGGTTTGATGATCCGTCAACAAACAAGCTCCATTTGTCTCCCGAGCTCTAAGCCTCTATCAAACTTTGACTTCTCACCCAATCTTGAACATTGCTTGGGTTGAAATTCGACGATAAAATCAGCCACCACCTGTCCCTTGATTACAGTTCATGGTTCAAACATAATATCAAATTCTCCGAGCTCAACTGCTCACTTAGCGATACATCCTGACAAGTCGGCCTTTCAAAAAAGGGCTTTCTGGGGCTAATCAGTGAATACCACGATTTTTTGTGCCTGGAAGTAATGTCGCAGCTTCTTAGCCAAGCTTCCCAGGGCAAATGCGAGTTTTTCCAACATAGTGTATCTTGATTCGACATCCAAAATCATTTTGCTGACATAGTACACGGGACTCAGATTTGTTNCTCGGCATTTTCTCTTTTACCTCGCTTTTTCTTAGGACTCTCCCGTCGGCTTTCTTTGTTATGCCTATCCCTCTTGGTCATTTCCTTCAATCTAGCCTTCAATTCTTCGTTTTCCTTCATCAAACCTCTTTCTCTGGCATAGGATTTCTTGAACAATTTATCATATGCGTTAAGTCAATCTTGCAGGGACTGAACTAGTTTTGCCAGAGCGAGGTTCTCCCCCTCGACACGGAGGGATTCACCCCGGTCAGCATCCTGCTGACTCTTATGCTTATATGGCTTAAAACTTGCTGAGGACAACTCGTCATCCTCATGTGGCTTAACTGGGCTTTTGTCCATATCCATCCTTATGTCTCTATCGGATGTAAGTGACACTCTGTAGTTTGGATTGGAATCCTCCAAGGCCAAACTGCCTACAACTGGGCAGATGGCATTTTTTAGTCTTGACATAGGCTTTTTGTTTCGTTTGGTGAAATCTTCCCACAAACGACACCAAAATATAAGAGGCAAAAACAAATGTATCTCCTACAAAAGTGAAGGACTGATATTTTTGGCAAAAGTGGACTCTGAACTTGATCTTCCAGTCTTCTCTTCTTGTAAAACGAACAAACTGGCCAAGATCGAACTACTTATGTTAGTAATAGAACTGAGTGAATTACAAGAGGACAAGGAAAGTTCAGCGTACCTTTCACCTTGACTCCTTATGCCTAGTATAGAACTTTGCTCAGCTAGGGCTTTCATGATTTATGATTCAAGGTGATACACCTTCCTTTAATCAAGTGATTCTGTTCAAGAAGTTGTTGAGATCTCTCCAGCAATTCCTTCAACCGAGCCTACGATCATGCCCATTCGTTAACTAGAATGCCTGAACTATAGGCATCTCTTTACTGTTTTCAACAGCTCGGTCATGATGAGGACCGAGCTCATTTCTTCCTTTCCGAGCTTTTCAAACAACTTGGCAACAATCTAATAACTGAGTTTAATGATATCTTTCTCACGTGACTGGTATCGTCACCCGCACGTGGGATCATTTAATGTGGTTACACGTGTCAGAATGGGAGCAACCCTCTTCATAAAGTATAAGAATGCATAGGGTATGAAGACAAGCCACATGAAGGTAATGTAATTGTCCTCCTTAATACTAGAAATTTATACCCGCCACTTGATCAGGCTGTCATTCATTACACCCGCTACTATGTGCATCAACACATTGCCCTTTACTTACACCAATTACCCATCTGATCATCTAAATTCCTAATTCCCTTATGTGCTAGTGTGTAACAATGTAGAAAAGATGAATGAGAGCAAAAACTTCTCAAATCTCATTCTTAACCCATGACTAAAAACCTTTGGGGACCAACTGTAAAACAAAATTTCTTCAACCAAGTCAACAGGAAATAGTTGCTAGGATTATGCATCATGGAAATTTTGGTTGTATAGGTTTTATCACATGTTGATATTCTCAATTAGTCATTGGCCGACTCCCCTCGACCTTGACGGTGCAACATTTTTTGGTGCATTTTTTTTGCAAGACATCTTCTCTACAATTGCAACTCCAACTTGTCACACCCCAACTCCAAGGACATGACCGGCCATGAACCATAGATCCATAACCTATAGAACACGTAAGCCTAACAATAAACTAATAATATTAAAGTGGAAACAACATTAACACTAAATTGATCTCATGTCAATATGTCAAGTCAACATACCTAAACCTGTTTGCCCCAATTATCCAAACAAG
>CAUOFW020006480.1:96453-114177 GCA_963454935.2 Ilex paraguariensis
TTTTTTTTGCAAGACATCTTCTCTACAATTGCAACTCCAACTTGTCACACCCCAACTCCAAGGACATGACCGGCCATGAACCATAGATCCATAACCTATAGAACACGTAAGCCTAACAATAAACTAATAATATTGAAGTGGAAACAACATTAACACTAAATTGATCTCATGTCAATATGTCAAGTCAGCATACCTAAACCTGTTTGACNCATAACCTATAGAACACGTAAGCCTAACAATAAACTAATAATATTGAAGTGGAAACAACATTAACACTAAATTGATCTCATGTCAATATGTCAAGTCAGCATACCTAAACCTGTTTGACCCAATTATCCAAACAAGTAAAGATGGTTATACGATATATGCTACGGAGGTCACAACACTATTAGTCCCCAATCAATTCCCAGAGTCTGCTATTGACACTCCAATCGTTTACCTAAAAAATATTATTTTGAAAACATGAGCTAAAAAACCCAGTGAATGGAAAGGCATACATATTCAAAGTGGCTGAAAATCATATTTGGCATACAACATATAAATCAAAGGTTTGAAAAAATAACTTCATCAAGTTAACCAATTTCTCGAAAATAACACAATCGGATTACAATAAGAAATCATACCAAAATGGTGGAGACCATACAATATCCAATAATTGATGGGAACCAAATACCAAATACAATAATTGACAACAAAAAAATATGTATGGCATACGATAGATAATTATAAACAGAGCCAGTAAAAACGTTGTGACAATAATAAATTATATCATGATCTCATACTGGTAAAGACTTGTATGATATATGGGAACCATACCAAATGTCAGAAGATCTGAAGGTTGGATCCAACACCGTACTTAGGGTTACCATGGGTTAGTGCCCGAGAACTGTGCCCTAAGACAATCCGATGAAGGTCACAAGGACGCACCAGGCACTGTTCCTTCAACCGTTGAGTACTAGGGTCACCTCAGCCTCCCCCGGGTCTGTTCCCTAATGGCTAGAGTCACCCGCACACAGAGAAATAATTTCCCTGGACTTTTAGTTTTGGTCTTATTCACCATTACTAAGTCTCGCCATATAAACAAGTGATTGAGTCACAATACTTCATAAAAGAATTTATCGAGGTAAGGAGAATCGTATGCCACAAGTATTTAGACACTTAGTAAAATATTTTGTAAAAGTAGTAATGAACAAGCATGATGTATTGTTTTAAAAATGCTTAGGGATACGGGGAGTTTTCGAAAATACGTAACATGCCAACCCACTCACCTCAAGTCCAAAGGAAATGATTTGTCACCCGATGTTGATTGAGAAGTTGCCGATCCCTTACATTGTTTTTCCACGGTTTCGTTTCTTATATGAAGTATCCAACCTTCCTTCTCTCTCTCCATCTCTCTCTCTAGTGGGAGGTCACCAATGTGTTTTCCTCCTAATTCAATAATCAAGTCCCCTATTTATAGGCCTTTAAGACTCCTAGGAATATTCTAGAATGTGGACATGTATCATTATTTCCTTGGTGTGGGGAACCTTTCTAGCTTCTCCATTCACTTTCTTACTTGGAACTTTCTAGATTCCAATTGTAAATATTTATGCAATGGTCAATCCTCCACATCTCTAGAAGTCTTCATACTAATTTAGGATATTGACGAGTACTCTTTATCTCTCTAAAACCTTCCGGACTCTTCTGAAATGCTCTAGGTTTCTCGAAGTTCTAGATCTTTCTTCAACATTCTAGATTGTTCTAGAATATTCTTGAACTTTCTATAATCTTCTAGAACTTTTTAAAAACTTCTCCTTCTAGATTATTCTAAATTTTTCTTTAAAATTTTTCTTATTCTTTCTAAGATAATATTCACTAACTAGTTTCTTACCAAAATAGAATGGGGTATTACATAATTGGCATATATTAATCAAACTAATAAGCATCTTATGGGCTAGCAGACGAAGTCACCAACCCAACATAACACAAGTAGACCAGATCCACAGGTACAACACCTACCACATTTAACCAATGTGATCAGCGTAGTACAAAGAATATGTAGAATCATATAAAGCCAAAGAAGAAACCAATCAATGACTTCTTATTAAAGAACAAAAAAATGAGAGAGTATATGAAAGAAAGGTTCAAACAATTTCAATAAGTGTACCTTTCCTCCATAGATAAAACAGGGGGACCCTTATTGGCCAGTATCTCTTCATCACTCACAACTCCAACCACCAATTCATCTCCCAAAGCCTTGGCTTGCCTCAAAGCATTAGCATGGCCATAATGCATGAGATCAAAACATCCATCCATGTAAACCCGAACACGTTTCTTTGCACGTTTCTTCTTTTGAAAAATCCTCAAATCAGGGAAGAAGTACGGAAAAGTGGGAACACTAATCCCACCAAAATAGCTTGTTGACAACCCAAGCAAGGCGGCAGTGAGCATTATACCACCAAATAGATGTGGGTGGTAATATACCCCATCCCAAATCCAACTGTTGCCCTCAAATTCCATATTCCCACCCCCTTCTATGTTTCAGGGTCCCAGAAGTCCTCTTCACTCAATTAGAGGAGACACAAACCCTGCAATTTATAACAAAGGTGAAACCAACCTAGGATTAGTTACATGAGGTTTTCAGATCATATCAGCAGCAGCATATCATACAAATCTGGAAGAGTAAATCAATCAAAAATTAAGCAAAAGAAAAAAAACAAGAATCAATTATGAAACCCACAGGTAATATTCCACACGAGTTCCAAATTATTGAGAAAAAATTGCATTTATGCTGGGTTTGAAAGCTTGGTGTTGTTTTCTTCTGGGCAGGAATTAACTCCATGCTCCCAATCACAACTATGAAGTTTAAACAGCCAACCAAACAAGAAAACAGCGATAATACAGACCCACGCGCTTACAAGAAAGCAATTATGTTTACACACACAAAGACAAGTATATATATTCAATTATTTACTGGGTTGTAACGCAAATGACATAAGATCTAAATCTTGCTAAGAATTGGAGAAAGATAATACAAATAGAGTATATACAGATAATTAAAGAAAAAGAACATGGAAGCAAGAGAAAAGAGCACATGACAAAGATGAGGATGGGATTGAGAATTCCAAGGACAATAGGGAACTGGGCATTGAGAGAAACATGAATGAATTTTTGCATCATAAGATTTGGTGAACATTGAAGTTAACACCCAACCAGAAATCACAATTCTGCGGGAAAAAGAGTGAAACATGAATGAATTCTTGCATCATGTGATTTGGTGAACATCCAAGTTAACGCCCAACCGGAAATCAAAATTCTTCGAGAAAAAAGCGTATTGCCAGATTGAATCTTTACCTTTTTACCAGTTGTGTTCGTGTCTCCTCTCTCTCTCTCGGCACACTACTGACTTGGTTTGTAAAGAAAGGACCCCTAAGGTTTCGTAGGGGAACTGCAGTCGAAATATTTGTTAGGCTTTAAAGATGGAGTCGATAATTATATCCTTTGACGATACTCTTAATGATTTCCGAGCAGTACCTCCGGAGGTCTTCACGTTGGGTTCAGAAAGTCAGGACTGTGCAGAAAAGAACTTAAAAAAATTAGAGTTAGAGTTTTTCTCAGGTGAAATAATAAGATGAAGTAAAGAGCAAACAACTGAATATTTCAAAGAACTTGACAGACTATTTTAAGTATTACTCAAGGTAAAAAATTCTTAACCAAGATACCTTCCTAAAATCAAAGAGAATTTCTCAGATAGATAGTGAGGATCACGAATCAGATTTCATAAATTAAGGGTCACCCCTATAAATACTATGTAACGGCCCCAACAAAGGGACAAAATCTTAGTATCACATCTTACATTCTGTAAACCTTTTGGTATAGTAAATAGTGAAGGAAAGTGAAAGAAATGTCCTTATTTAACGTTTTGGACTGCACTTGTCATTAACTGTTAGAGAAATGTCCTTATTTAAACCAACATTCTCTAGTCTTCTTCATCATTTTCATTTCTCCATCAAACATTACTTTGTAATTAGCTTGCCATTTTTTCTTCATGGATCTTGCAGCTTAACACGAATGAAGCCTTGCTTTTAGGAGGTGAGCCTTTTTCAACATCGAACCTGCCTGGGTAGATCATTTAATGCCAATGAGGTGACTAGGGCCTAATTGGAGGACATTAGGGGTCGATACTACTTTTCTATCAATGTTTGGGTTCATGTCCATGATGTTGACTCTCCTTGCAACACTCCTTTCACAAGGAGGATTTTTTTTTTTGAATACACCTTTGAGGCCAATTTTCACTTTCGCTTGTCCCTCTTTATCAGGGCAGTGCTCTATTACTTTAACCTATGCCCTGTCCATCTCTCAATAAAGGGATGGAGCATTTTGGTTGGCATAATGGCCACCTAGCACTTGGTGAGGCTAAGTCATTCCCCTTCGGTGGTTAAGTTCTCCAGCCTCTTCTGCCTAGCTTTTGCTTATCACAGCTTCTATTAGTTCCTTAGCAGGGATGGTATGTCGGAGCAAATTTCTAACCTCCTCAGTCCTCTCCCTGGTTGGAAAATTCATTTCTTCCTTGTTTCTGGAGATGATTGGTAGTTTGAAGAGGCAGTAAGAGATGCACCTCGTGTCCCTTGGTTTTGGGATGTTCCGGGCAATATGAGTAAGTAAGACTGTCGCTTTGAATTTATGATGGAACCCTTTTTTTATTTCCTAGAAGATATCCTTGTGTGCTTTGTAGGGGAAGAGCCCCCACCAAGCCCAATTAGCCAGGCGAGGATAACAGTAGCCACGGAGGGTGGGTCAAGGCCTTTTAGGTTTTTGATCACCCTTAAAAGGCTTGCCTTCTTAGGTTGTGGTTCCCCTTTTCCCATAAACATAGGAGGTTCTTGAAAACCAAGAAGAGCCAATAATTGCTTCAGATGATGACGATGATCTGGTGGTCCAACGCTTGTTACTCGTAAACAGAGATGAAAGAAATGATCTTCTTCATTAGGGACATCTAGAAAATGGCTGAGAAGACTTGGTTCTCCTGATACGGTTAAGCTTTAGCCATTTTTTTTATTTTGAAAAATGTAAATAAAAATGGTCCCATTAATAGAAATATTTTTGGCTATTTTGACTTGACTTTCTTCTTTCACTACTGCTTTATTTGTATCCTCTAACCCTGACTTCTGTAAGTATTGTAGCCTTGTAGAAGTTATAGACTATTGATTCTTCTCTTAGGTCGCTTGGACCTAGTTCAGGCTAAGTTGTCTTTATTAAGCTTCTGTAGAGTTAAGTAAACTCAATCATAGCTTGGTAAGGAGCTTAGAATCTCTAATTTGCTTCTATTGATCCAATTAAACTCAATCTGAGCTAAGTGATGAGCATGGAGGCTCTAACTTACTTCTATTGGGTCAATTAGACTCAATCCGAGCTAAGTGAGAAGCATAAAAACTCTAACTTGCTTACGTTGCGTCAATTAGACTCAATTCAAGCTAAATAACGAATATAGTAGCTCTAACTTACTTACGTTGAGTCAATTAGACTCAATCGTAGCTAAGTGGAGAGTATGGATGCTCAATTTGCTTTTCTTGAGTCAAGTGGACTCAACTGTAGCTAGGTGAAGAATATTGAAGCTCTAATTTGCTTATGTTGAGTCAAGTAGACTCAATCATAGCTAAGTGAAGAGAATAGAAGCGCTAACTTGCTTCTGTTGAGTCAAGTAGACGCAAACGTAGCTAAGTGAATAACATGGAAGCTCAATTTGCTTCTGTTGAGTCAAGTAAATTCAATCGTATCTAAGTGAGGAGCATGTAAGCTCTAACTTGCTTCTAATAATCCAAGTAGGCTCAATTGTAGCTAGGTGAAGAGGATGGAAGCTCTAATTTGCTCATGTTAAGTGAATTTGATTCAATCAGAGCTAAGTGAGAAGCATGGTAGCTCNCTAAGTGAATAACATGGAAGCTCAATTTGCTTCTGTTGAGTCAAGTAAATTCAATCATATCTAAGTGAGGAGCATGTAAGCTCTAACTTGCTTCTAATAATCCAAGTAGGCTCAATTGTAGCTAGGTGAAGAGGATGGAAGATCTAATTTGCTCATGTTAAGTGAATTTGATTCAATCAGAGCTAAGTGAGAAGCATGGTAGCTCTAACTTGATTCTGTTAAGTCAGGTAGACTCAATTGTAGCTAAGTGAAGAACATTGAAACTCTAATTTGCTTATGCTAAGCCAAGTAGACTCAATTGTAGCTAGGTGAAGAGCATGGAAGCTTTAATTTGCTTTTGTTGAGCCAATTAGACTCAAGTGAGGAGCATGGTAGCTCTAACTTGCTCTTGTTGAGTCAAGTAGACTCAATTGTACCTAGGTGAAGAGCGTGGAAGCTCGAATTTGCTTTTAGTGAGCCAATTAGACTCAATCTGAGCTAAGTGAGGAGCATAATAACTCTAACTTGCTTCTTTTGAGTCAAATAGACTCAATCGTAGCTAGGTGAAGAGCATGGAAGCTCTAATTTATTTCTATTATGCCAATTAGACTCAATCCGAACTAAGTGATGAGCATGGCAGTTCTAACTTGCTTCTATTGAGTCAAGTATACTCAATCATAGCTAAGTGAAGAGCATGGAAGCTCTAATTTACTTTTGACAATGCTTTTTAGAGTTCAAATAACAACACAGATAACTATGAATAGCATTTTTTATTAAGAAGGCTGTGAAATACACATTTTTATTTGAAGCAGGCTATATTAAAATTGAATTTCCTACTGGCTAGGGTCCCACTAACTAGCTACTAGTAGAAATTCTTTAGATGTTCCACATTCTATGGGTGTGAAAGTTTAACTCCCCCCAAAGTTTCCAAGCGGTAAGTTCTTGGCCTTAGGATCTTTACTATTTGGGAAAGGCCCTCCTATATTGCCCCTAGCTTTCCTTCTCTAGGATCCTTAGTGGCTTGTGTCACTTTCTTGAGGACAAGGTTATTTATCAAGAACTCCCGAGGCTTCACTCATGCATTATAGTACATGGACACTTTGCTTTGATAAGCTATCACCCTCATTTGGGATTTTTCCCTTTTTCCCTTTGGCCAGTTATGGTTATTGGCCAGATGTTGATCATTTGATGCGGGGTCGAATTCCTTAATTCGATAAGTGGTCATCCCAATTTCCACTAGGACTACTGCTTCAGTTCCAAAGGCAAGGGAGAATGGGGTTTCCTTAGTGGGCATTTGAATAGTGGTCCTACAAGCCTATAAGATGCTTGGAAGTTGTTCTACCCATAAGTTTTTGGATTCTAGTCTGGTCTTTATGCTTTTAAGCAGGGTTCGGATGGTTACCTCTGCTTGCCTATTCACTTGCGAATGACCAGGTGACGAGTAATGATTGTGGATTCCTAGCTTAGAATAGAATTCTCTAAAGTTATCACTTTCAAATTATTTGCCATTGTCACTGATGATTGCTGCTAGGATACCAAACCTACAAATGTTTTTGTTCGGTGATTATTGTTAGTGGCTTTTCCTCCACCCACTCAGTGAAATAATCAATGGCAACCACTGTGAACTTATTATATCATTTTTCCATTGGGAGAGGCTCCATAATGTCGATTCCCTATTGGGTAATGGCCAAGGGCTTACAATTGGGGTGAGCTCCCTAGAGGGAATTTTGGCACTAAAGCAAATTTTTGACACTTCTCACATTTTGGACATAGTCCACCACATCTTTCTTAATGGTGGGCCAAAAGTAGCCATGCCTTAATACTTTTTGCCCCAAGAAATATCCCTTCAGGTGGTTTCCATATACCTTTTCATATACCTCTTCTAGCATATACGTTGCTTTAGTATGATCCAGGCATCTCAGGTATAGGAGCGAGTAGCCCCTTTTGAAAAGCACCTAGTTTAGGATTACATATCTTAATACCGTTCTACGGAGTCGTCTGGCTTCCTGAGTGCCTTGTGGGATTGTCCCGTGCTATAGGTATGTCGATATCTCATCCATCTAGCTTGTTTCTTGGGTAACTAGCTGGACATTAGCATATTGGGTGCTAAGTTTTGGTAGAAATTTCTCTAATATTATACTGTTCAAGCTATCAAAAAGTGTTGAGGTTATTCGTGCTAGTGAATCTGCCTGAGAGTTCTGCAACCATGTAAAATTTGGGTAAATTTAAATTTTTGTGAAAAAAGGGTCAAACGTTATTTTCTCACTTTGGTGTGGGTTGAAAACCCATATTTTTCTAGAACTCAGGTGAAGAAATAGACTTCACCATTGGATTCTTCTCACTAAGTCTAGTTACACTGTCAATTTTTATTGGATTCCGAGAAAGTTAAATTTTCCACGTTTAACAAAACGACCGTGTTAGGTGACCTCAAAAACGACCTCGAAAATAAAATTTTAAAAATTTTAAAATAATATAAGGGAAGTTCATATAAAAATATTTTGAAATTAAATCAAAAAAAAATTTAAACATTTTGGGACAAAAACGGACCCGAAAATAGAAAATGTGTGGCACGAAGAGGACCAAGCATTAAAAGGTATAAATAGGAGACAAAAATCTGATTTTTCTCCACAACTCTCTACTGGTTTTTAACGTTGGAAGAAAAGAGAGGGAAGAGAGGAAAAAGAGAGAAAGCTCGACCTTCTTTCTATGATCTATGGAGTTTCGCCGGTCAGAATCTTTCAGGCCAAGTATTAAAGTTCATCTACGCGACGAGGGCTACACAACCATAACAAAAAGGGTGGATTTTACTGAAGATTAAAAAATGAAATATTGGGAAAATCAAAGTTAGAGCTTGGGAGGTATTCTTGGAGGCTTTCTACAACTTATATTATGCTCTAAAAGGTAAGGTTTTCTCCCAAACTAGGTTTATTTTCAACCTAGGATGATTATATGAAATAGGTAGGTTGTTAGATGGATTTTAACACTTGCTATTGTAGTTGATTTACTGAAAATGGGTAAATTCAATTCTAGTATGAATTGGTAATTAGAAATTGCTAGTATATGATTTCTTAGAAGTTTTGATAATAGGATATATAGAAACCACTTACTGTGATTTCTTGAGTTATGTGATGAATTTGGGCATTTTATGTAATTACATAATTTGGTGCCTTGAAGGTGTTTGATTAAATGTCTATGTGAAATTAAGAGTGTTATTGCATAGATTATGTATAACATGCTTGGGAAAATAGTAGTTGAATGAAAATGTTGATATATGTTTTATGATATATTGACATTGTGATGAGTTATAATAATTAAATGGCTGGGATATAATTTATCATGGAATATGTTATGTGGTTAAATTGGCCCATATGGCATTCATAGCATATTGGACATAATTGTTGTTTTACAATTGTGCATTACATTACATATGCACGGAGACATCGCATTTTGTGGGTATGTGTGCATGGTTGTCATCAAACACCACACTTGGTGGATGATGGGTGGGCTCGAAAAAGTTGGGTCGATGACCCGATTGAGTCGCACGGTTTATATGATAAATTGGGTCAGGATTAGCAAGAAGGGTTAGACTATCCCTCGAGTGAGAGACCCAGTGTTTAGGATACGCACTCCCTTAGTTTAGTCTATAAAGTGTGTCGGTGTACGCAGAATCGTTGGTGGAAGTCCATGATTTTCGTGTCAACAGGGGGCCATTGGTGTAAGTCCATAAATACCCACCCCATGAAAGACTCAGAGATTTTGAAAAGCCCATTGAATGTGCAATATCAATGGCAAGAGCTTGGAATGCCCGGTTAATTATGGCATTGCATGGGTCATGGGAGCTAGTGAAGACTCAGATTGAGTTGTATGAGTGAATCTTATCTCATTTCATGGCATGATATAGTGAATTCCAATATTGAGTTGCATATTCTTCATTGGAATGCTTTGTGGCTTGTTGAAATTTCATGTGCATTTAGGTTAGGGAGTAGCCTCTTTAGGAGATACAGTATTGAGCATGGTTCACCCTTTATGGGGAACATTTTAGGTGCGGGGTATATACCGGTGGAGGGCTCACACTCGGGGCCTCAAAGATGAAGAAAAGTCAATTCACAGCTCTTAAAAGCCATCTTTTGTAAAACATTTGCTAAATTTGATTTTGGGCATGTAAATCTATAGAAAAGAATTGTAATCGAACTCATATAGACTATTTTTAATGTAAAATTGCATGTTGTTATGTAAGTATGGATAAATGGACCCGGTGTGGTCAATGTTGTATGATTGCGCAGGTTGTGTTTTGGATAGAGCTCCCCGTACAAAGGAGACTTTGCCCGAATTTTGTTAAATTATGGATCCCAGTAAACGGGGCATAACAGCGTGATATCGAGTTACACAGTATTCACGGGTATTCCGCGAGTTAATGGGCGATCAACGGGTTGAGAAAGTACCCCCGATTTTTGAGGCGTCACAGCTTGGTATCAGAGCCTAGGTATATGATTTATCTAGGGCTTGAGGGGCTTGAGTTTAGACTAATGCATTCATTGTGCATTAAATGTTGTATGCTTTAAGTGCTACATGTTATTTGTTATACGTTATATGAATTATATGCATGGTGAAATGTATGTGGAAAAGAGACACTAGGGTTAGAGAACATACCTTGGGGGTCGGAAAAAGAATGAATGAGATGGTTCAAGATGTAGATGTCTACTAGTTGGTGGCACATGCTCTACTAGTGAGATAAGGAGAGAAATCTCAAAGTTTGAACTTGATCCCTATTTTGAGATACTAAATAAATGCTCTGTTTCTATTTAACATGTGTGTAGATGACAAGTAGAGGAAGAGGACACGACCGAGGTGGTGGGCAGAACAACAACCAACCACCACCGGCCTTTGACCAACAAGCCTTTATGGAGGCTATTGACACGATGGTGGCTACCCTTGCATAGGCTAGCGCCAATGTGGGCCAAGGAGGCATAAGTAACCTCCTGAAGTTTAAGGCACACAAGCCTTCGACTTTCAAGGGAAGGGCGGATCCGATAATGGCCGACTATTGGTTCCAACAAGTTGACAAGATCTTAGAGGCTATGGAGATCACCTCTGATGCCACTAAGATAAGGCTAGCTGCATTTCAGCTAGAAGGAGAAGTTCATCGGTGGTGGGATTGAGCAAGGACCTCGAAAAATCTAGAGGCAATGACATGGGAAGAGTTTTGGGAACTCTTCATGGGCAAGTACTTTCCATCGGCTGTTTGACATGCGAAGGCCCAAGAATTCTTAGATTTGAAGCAAGGGACTATGATGGTGATGAAATACGTGGCTAAGTTTACTGAGTTAGCCCGTTTTCCGATGATTACGTGGCCATAGACATGGCCAAAGTAAGTAGGTTAGATGATGGTTTGAAATTGTCCATTCGGGGAAAGATTGTGGGCCACCGCTTACAGGATTTAGACTCAATGGTCGAGACAGCCACGACCATTGAGCGAGAGGTGGACGACGCAAGGAACATCTAGGAAACGGGTGCTAAGGATAAGAAGAAGGAGGGTCAATCCTCTTCTTCAAGTTCGGGAAAGAGGCAAAGGACTTCAACTCTGCAAGGACATCTAGGACAAGGCCGCGACTATCAAGGCTAATGCCAAGATCGATCCTCCCAAGGCGGGGGAAACTTCAGGACCACCTATCGGTAGGTTAGATAACTTGCTACTTATGCCACCAACCGGGTCACATGAAGCGGGATTGTCATAAGAGGCCGGGATCCTAAAACTATAGGGTATCTCAGTCCCAGTTATCAGTGGGGCATGCATAGACTCATTTCATTCCTTCCTACCCCCACCATGGGCTAGGGAAGCTAGTTTCATTTTCAAGGTGCTGCATAGGCCCTTACTACCTTACGTGGGGCATTCCGAAATCAGGCCAGATGGGCCAGGGCATGGGTTGTGGCCGAGGACAGGGCTCACAGGTTGGAACTTCAAAGACCCAGGGGCATATCTACCCCATCACACCTCTGATTGAGTCAGTGGACCAGTTGGTTATTCAGGATACATTTTTACTTTCTCGCTTATGGGCAAGGGTTTTAATTGACTCTGATGCATCTCATTCATTTATTTTCTACATCATGTGTGAGAGATTTGGGCTTAGAAACACAATGTTTTACCCCAAGTAGTATATGATTCTCGTTGGCAGAGAGGCAGTTGATGGGTTGGCTGACAAGTCTTACCTTGGAGGACAAGGTGAGACAAGAGTTGGGTCCACCTCGGGTGGTTTGTGAGCATGAGGACGTTTTTCCAGACGAACTATCGGGATTACCTCCTTATAGGGATGTAGACTTCATTGTTGAGTTGCACCCCAGCCAAGGATCAAAAAATCGTTTCAAAATGATCAAAACATCCAAAACGTTTCTGTTTCAAAGGTAACCGAAACGAAATAGTAATGAAATTGAAATTTTGATATTTCGAGGTATTTCATAATATTTTTAAATTTATTATAATATTTCAATGCATTTGCACAATTGTTTTGGAATGTTTTAAGGTATTTTAAGATACTTTAATATATTTTTATCAATGTTTTAGAAAAATAATTCTCAAATTTTTTTATTTTTTTTATTATATTTTTGAACCGGTCGAAACGTTTCTGAAACACGTCAAAATATTTCCATTTTCTAGGTGACCGAAACAATAGACTGAAATGATATTTGATCATTAGCCCCGATACATCTCCCATTTCTATGACTCCACATAGAATGACACCTGCAAAGTTGTAAAAACTCAAGATCTAATTATAAGAATTGATGGACAAGGGCTTCATTAGACCGAGTACCTCACCATGGGGCGCTCCACTGTTATTTTTCAAGAAGAAGGACAAGACCCTTCGGCTATGTATAGACTATTGGTAGTTGAATCGGGTTACTATCAAGAATAGATATCCTTTGCCAATGATTGATGATTTGTTCGATCAACTAAGAGGGGCGCGGGTTTACTCGAAGATAGATCTATGCACGGGTTACCATTAGTTAATGATTAGGTAGACAAATATCCCTAAGATGACATTTAGGACGCGGTATGGGCATTTTGAGTATACTGTGATGCCTTTTGGATTGACGAATGTCTTGGCAGCTTTCATGGATCTTATGGATAGGGTGTTCCAACCCTACCTAGATCAGTTTGTCGTGGTCTTCATTGAAGATATTTTGATCTACTCCAAGTCTAAGGAGGAGCATGAGGGTCACTTGAGAATTGTTCTCTAGACCTTAAGAGACCATCAGTTGTACGCCAAGTTCAGTAAGTATGAATTTTGGCTTACGGAGGTAAAATTTTTGGGACACGTAGTGTCAGCTTCGGGTGTGTCAGTTGACCTGGAGAAGGTTGAAGCGGTTATGAGTTGGGAGAGACCAAAGTCAGTCTTCGAGATACGCAGTTTCATGGGATTATGCAGGATATTATAGGAGATTCATTGAGGACTTATCTCGATTGGCTGCACCTATGACGAGATTGACCCGGAAGGAGGTTAAGTTTCAGTGAGATGACTCGTGTGAGAGGGCATTCCAAGAGTTGAAGGGAAGGCTCACTTCAGATTCTATTTTAATAGTTCCAGAGAGAAGACAGAGATACATAGTGTATTGTGATACCTCCAAGGATGGACTTGGGTGTGTTTTGATGCAGTTTGGGAGAGTGGTAGCTTATAGTTCTCGGCAGTTACAAACCACAAGCAGAATTATCTTATGCATGATATGGAGTTGGCGGCCATTGTCTTTGCCATGAAGGCTTGATGCCATTATTTATACGATGAGCAGTTCTAGGTATTTTCGGATCACAAGAGTCTGAAGTACATCTTCCCACAGCGGGACCTCAACATGAGGCAACACATGTGGATGGAGTATTTAGAGGACTATGACTTCACTTTGCATTACCATCTGAGTAAGGCAAATGTGGTGGCTAATGCACTCAATCGGAAGTCACGGGGAGTCTTTATAACCCCCCAAAAGCCCCCTTGAACGACATTACTATCTAAAACCATTCACATGATAAGAGTAACTAAATGAACTTTGTAACTAAAAAAAATTTCATTCATCATCCACAATATATACAACATCATTCAAAGGAATATGCCCAACTATGGCAATTACATCCCAAAAATTAATTATTATCTTGTTGTGGAATAACAAAAATATTAGAGGTCGTTTGGTAACTTTTTTTTTTGCATCTTCAAAAAATCAAAAACAGAGACAATTTGTTGTTTTTGTATTGTGGTAAACACTGAAATAGAAAACATGTTTGACAGTCATTTTTGTCTATCAAATTATGAGAATAAAAGCATAAAACATGTTTGGTAAATACCTCAAGTTTTATCCTAAATATGTTTTATAATATCTCATTTTTTGTTTTCAAATAAATCAACACTTTATTTCATGAAAAATGATTTACAACCATGTATTAAAGACCTTTAACAAGACACCAATCTTGCACAGCCAGATTTCTGAAAAAATTAGCCATGGAACTAAAATAAGTCGGTAACATTCATACATAATTTTTTTTTTTTGAGAAAAATTTTATTCCATCAATCAATGAATTACTAGAAGCAAAGGAATTCAAAGAACTCTAACTACAAAGAGTTGACTTTAATCCTTCAACAACACTAAGCTATAAAACTATCCACACAGTCCAGCATTCAGACTGTTCATGCTAAGCCTTTGTCATTCCCAATCCCAATTCAATTGTATTTGTGTGTTGCTATTCAAATGTCATTCATCTCAATCCCAATTCAATCTCAAATGGCGAAGGGTTTACAGCGAAGTGGATCCCAAATCTTTATCCAAGAAAGGGCTTGCCTGGCTTCATTCCAAGAGAAAGAATATGTGAGATGACTGAAGATCAACATACAACAATACCAGAGCTAGATAAAAAAAAACATTATTCATTATATCTGCACTTTTATATTATATACAAATAAACATAGTGTGCAAAAAAATAATGTTTATTATGAACATAAACTTCTAAATGGCCTCACAACACTTAGTAGCCAGCAGGGAAGAACATAAAATAGAGACATTTTATAGCTGATAACAATAAGGAATTGAATCGTTCTATTCAACTCAACTCAACTCAAATGATCCTTTTACCTATATGAAATTGCAGGTTTCTTGAGCAGATATTCATAACCAAATTGGATTGCAGCATTAGCAAGCTAAGCTTATACTCTTATGGAGTCCCCTCTACTCTTACAGTTCACATAAATAGTTGTTTGAACAATGTCAAGCACCAAAAGAGGATGCATACACCTAATCTGAAGACATAATTGATTTGATGAACGAGATTGGGACCTTTTTTGAGTGTTTTAGAGCATACCCAATTCATTACACAAATGGTCTGAAGCTATAAAAACCCTAGAAAAAAGAAAAAAATAATTTCAATAAAACAAGATGGTCTATGAAATAAAAATCAAAAATTTTTGAAAGACAATATGCACATGTACATGTATGGTATCAAACCCAAAAGAAAAGATGGCACATAAATCATATTAAAACGAAACCAAAAGCAGAGAAGGTTGTTAGACCCTCTTGTTTAACAACACTAATTTCATCTTTTATATGCATATATGGATGTATATTTCTAGGTAAACATTTACACAACGTATTGATTATCGAAAGGGATGGTAAAAGGGGAAGAAGAAAACCTGTGAGAGGATTTGATACATAGAGGAGATAGAAAACCAAATCATGACGGCTCTGTTACGGGCATAATTATGTATATGCTTACATATATATATATATATATATATATATATATATATACCAGTCAATCATCGGAGTGTAGCACGACAGTTTGAATTCTAGTTCTATGGCTTCTTCGGCTATTCGGTCGGTTATGGTAGAGAATCACACTTGGGAACAAATCAGAGGGAATTTCTTTGTTATTTTTTTCCTTTCCTTTTTAAAGTAGAAAAATATTAATAATACTCAATTCATCACACACACCCAGAACACACACACACCAAGCACACAGAACACACACGCAACACAGAGATCTATGCATATATGCATATATGTGCACATATCTGTATATATATCAGATCTTTGTATAGATACATATATATACATAGATCGTGTGTATATATATAGAGAGAGAGTGAGGAGATGAGATGAGAGAGGGAGAAAGAGAAGGGGCTTACCTCCATCGGTGAGAGAGAAGAGAGGAGATCTCGTTGGTGATAGTGAGAGAATGGAGAGAGTGAGGCAGTGATGGAGAGAAGAGAATAGAGAGAGTGAGGTAGCGACGGAGAGGAGAGAGAAATGAGGTGGANTCTCGTTGGTGATATTGAGAGAATGGAGAGAGTGAGGCAGTGATGGAGAGAAGAGAATAGAGAGAGTGAGGTAGCAATGGAGAGGAGAGAGAGATGAGGTGAATTTAAATAGGTTCACGAAAAAAGACCATTTTTGTTGCTAAGGGAGTTTGACACCTGGATCTCATTAATCCTTTTTAGCGCGTGTTTTTGTTTCGCGTGTTTCCTGGGATAAATTTTTTTTTTCCCATTTTTTTGTCTTTGTCTCCGATACAACGAAAACAAAACAAAACCGAAAACAGTTACCAAATATATTTTTGTTTTCATTTTTGACTAAAATTGAAAACAAAAACACAAAACACAGGACAAAAACAGTTACCAAATAGCCCCTTAGACTTCACATTGTCTCAAAATGAATTTTTTTGTCTAGAACATAAGAGAATATAGCTCTAAACGTCCACCTTGGGATCCACGTTCCAATCTAGTGGAGCTTCCNTTAGACTTCTCATTGCCTCAAAATGAATTTCCTAGTCTAATACATAAGAGACCTCGGGATCCACGTTTCCATCTATTGGAGCTTCCCAATGTATCGGTTCATCAACTTCGAGCTCTTCCTCTATACCATAATCTGAAAAAGATATTGTTTGTAGGGGGTGAGAACTAAGCTCTATAGAAAAATCCTCCCAAACTCGAACAAGGTTTCAAAAGCATATAAAATGGTTGGTCTCATTTTACAAATATCATATATAGCTTTTGAAAGAAAACATGGAAATTTCAATGGATCTCAAGTTTACACAATAGCAATAATTAATGAAAAAGTAAAACCAATTCCCAACAATAACAATTTTCAACAAGTTACCATTTCCACAATAACCAATTTCACAACAAACCAATTCCACCATAAACTCCTTTCCACAATAAACCATAACCAACCATTTGCACAATAAACAATAGCCCACAATGTATATCAAACCACAACTTGTATTTGTATCTGTACTTGTATCTCAGGTATGATGTACGACATCACATAAATNATATATATCTAGCCTCAATGTGAGAGATTGAGAGAAAATCCCCTACCTTAAATCAAGATTCCAAGCTAAGACCCAAGCTTCAAGACCTTCTTGCTCTCCTTTCTTTTCCTCTTAATCTTCTCCTCCTAGGGTTTCAAAAGATTTGGGTGAGAGGGTAGCAAGAATGGAAGAAAATGGGAGGAGAATGTATTCTTGAAGAATTTGAAGTTTTGATTTCTACAAGGTATAAATCCCTCTTGATTGGTATTTCTATCTTCCTCTCTTCCTCTAAAATGGTTCCTAGGGTTTGGAGGGGTGAAATGAATGCTAAAGGGACGACATTAGGTTTTTATAGGGCAATAAAATCGAGCAAAACCCGATATTTTCTGTTTAGAAAAAATCGGGTTTCCTTCGTACTGTTCACAGATTTTTGGTGCGACTTCCAGATCCGTTTTTACCCATTTCGAGGTCGAATTGGAAATGTTTCATGAAATACACTTTTGGAGCCCTAGATTTCTACTATTTCTTGTCAAAATTTCAGATCAATTGGACATCAAAATATAAA
>CAUOFW020006480.1:117844-153079 GCA_963454935.2 Ilex paraguariensis
TACTTTTGCTTTTCCCATCAGACAAAAGTACTGGAATTAACTGTCGTTCGAACGTAGATCGTTCAAACATACTTTCAAATTCGAACGGATTTCCTGTTTCTGCTAAAACGTCCAGTGCAGTTTTGGCCTATTTAGAGGTCACGTTGGACAATTTTTGTGAAATAAAATTTTATAGCCCTAAAAGTCTACTATATACTATAACAATTTCAGCTCAAACGGATATCAAGGTAAAAAGTTATGGTCCAAATACTAGGCAGTATCCAAAATTCGTTCTACCCAAATTTTATCTAAAATGTGTTTGAACTCTGAAATATTTCCTAACTTCCAATTCATGCCCTATTATCTCAACTAACATTTTTATTTCTACTCTTACAATTCACATAGTTCATGCATACATCGTCACATATATTAGCATTTCAAAAATAATTACATTGCTATATAAAGATATGAATGTGGGGGTTTATAATCCACCCCCCTTAAACAAAATTTCGTCCTCAAAACTTACCTTGAGTAGAGAACAAATAAGGGTACTTCTTTTGCATCTCCAGCTTTGGTTCCCATGTAACTTCCTTCACCCCATGATGTTCTCACAAGAATTTCACCAGTCAGTTGACTTGATTACGGAGCACCTTCTCCTTGGTATCGAGAATCTCCACCAGTTGTTCTTCAAAAGTTGTTTCATCTTAAATTTCAATATCCTCCAAATCCACGACATGCATTGTATCCGATTGCCACTTTCTCAACATTAACATATGAAATATGTCATGCACCTCTGACAACAGAGCTGGTAACCGAAGTTGATACGCTACTTTGCCCAGCAATTTGATCACTTCAAATGGTCCGATGTACCATGGAGCTAATTTTTCGTTCTTGCCATATCTAAACACTCCCTATTTGGGCGAAACCTTGAGGAACATATAGTCCCCCTCTTCGAATTCTAATGGTCTTCGTGTTCTATCGACATAGCTTTTCTGTCTACTTTGTGCAGTACGTAATCTCCTCTGGATGAGTTGAATTCTCTGTAATCTCCCGAATAATTTCTGGCCTAAGTATGCTACTCTCTGTAGCTTCCAACCAATAAGTCGGGGACCTACATGGTCTTCTATACAATGCCTTATAAGGTGTCATATCAATGTTAGATTGAAAACTTTTGTTATATGTAAATTTCACCAATGAAAAATGATCACTCTAACTTCCCTTGAAGTCCAACACACAAGCATGTAACATATCTTCCAAAATTTGTATCACCCTCTCGGATTGGCCATCTGTTTGAGGATGGAAGACAGTGCTAAAGTGTAACTATGTCCCCATATCTCCTTGTAAACTTTGCCATAATTGTGCCATAAATTGAAAATCATGATCCGACATAAATAGAGAGTGGAACTCCACGTAATCTAACAATCTCACGGATATAAACCTTGCTCAAAGTCTCTAAAGAGTCAGTGGTCTTCATACTTAAGAAATGAGAGAACTTGGTAAGTCTATCAACAATGACCCATATGAAATTATGCCCTCGTGAAGTCTGGGGAAAACTAGACACGAAATCCATGGTGATGTGATCCCACTTCCACTCTGGGATAGACAAGGACTATAGTAATCCTCTAGGCATTTGAGCTCTACCTTCACTTGCTGACACACTGCACACTTTGCAACGTACTTAGCCACGTCTTGTTTCATCCATTTTCACCAATATTGATGCTTCATGTCTCTACACATCTTGGTACTACTCGGATGTATGAAAAATTTTGAATGATGACACTCACCCAATACTTCTTCCCTTACTTGGTCATTGTTTAGTACACATAGTCGTCCGCGAAACTGTAACTCATCATTATGTATTGACCAATTCTCAATCATCTCATTCCTCTCTAATCTACCCCGGATAGCTCCAAACTCGGTATCTAATTGTTGCAACTCCACAATCCTTTGTCAGAGAATTGGTTGAGTTACAAGATTACATAAGCATGGTCGATCCTCCTGTCTATCCACTAATAGATCAAACTCCTTCAAAGCATCAATCATCTTCCACCTATGAACAAAAAGAACATTGATTTCACCTTGAGAGTTTCTGCTATATGCATCTGCTACTACATTAGCCTTCCCCCGGATGGTAGTTGAGTGTGAAATCGTAGTCTTTTAGATATTCAATCCACTTTCTTTGCCGAAGATTCAAGTATTTCTGTGTGAAGATATACTTGAGGCTCTTATGATTTGAAAACACTTGAAACTTTTCTCTATAAAGGTAACACCTCCATAACTTAAGAATAACAACCACAACGGCAAGCTCCAAGTCATGAGTGTGATAGTTCCACTCATGAATCTTAAGTTACCTCAAGCCGTAACTACCTTAACTCCTTGCATTAGCACACATCCCAAGCCTCGTAACGAAGTATCGATATACACATCGTATCCCTTCCCACTGCTTGGAATAATGAGGACAGGTATTGTTGTCAACTTCTACTTCAAGGTGCGAAAGACTAGTTCACACACTTGAGTCCATCAATAGGGCCTAAAACTAATCCAAAAAAGGGTTATCTTAACTTCAACTACACGATTAACACTTATATACAAATATAGCGTTAAAGGATACAAATTAGCAGGGGAAAACCTAAACGCTAAGTGAAGGAATTTGCAATGCATTAACTTACGCATATGAAAGTACACATAAATGAGCACTTAGAATATAATGTTGGTTTATGGAATATATAAATGCAGTTGTGATAACATGTGTGTTAGGTACAGAGGCATCTACGTCATTGATATTCCATCTAAAGCTCCAACAGGAGATCAAACTTGAGGTAGATACCAATACAAGGTGAGTGTACTAACTCACATGTATTTGTTTGTTTTAAGGAAGCTATTACTTATGAATGAGAACATGGAAGTGTTAGCTTATGATGGTATGGTGATAATGTTCATAGCCTTAGCGAAAACTGTGAGATGGCCATAAGGGTGGACTCGTTATATGTGAGATGGCCATAATGACTGACTCATTATAGCCTTAGCGGCAACAATGAGATGACAATAGGGGCGGACTCATTATATGAGATATCCATAAGGGCGGATTCATTAACTGTGAGATGGTCATAACAAAGAACTTGTTATAGCCTTAACGACAACTGTGAGATGACCATAATGATGGACTTAACCTTAGCAGAAATTGTGAGATGGCTGTAGTGGTGGACTTGCTATGGCCTTAGTGACAAGTGATAATATTCCTATATGTTGTTACAAGCAAGAGTGACAGTATATAAGGCGATTTGACTTTCTTATTTTTGAGTTAGTAAAATGTTGTTTAAAATTTGTTACTTATGTTGTGTATATTCACTAAGCGCGTGAACTCAACCCCATAGTTTGTGTTTTAGGTAGTTAAAGAGGAAAGGATGTTCACTACTGAGTTTAGAAGGTTAAGAGAGAAACAGGCTACGTAGTCCTATTGCATCTTTTGTTAGTCTTAAGTCTTGCAATAATGTAAGGCTTAAGTTTTTGAAAGACGTGGGTTAGCAAGAATGATTTGTATGTGTTATATGTTGATATGTTGAGGAACTTAGCTAAATTTTATTGCACCTGGTCAATTTTTGTTAATTGAGTCTTTAAGTATATACTAGAACATGATACATGATATGCTAAAGAGAGCAGTCCATTCTACTGGGATTGGTTGTAACGAACCAACTCTAAGTGGGGGTGCTTCAATTTAGGGTAGGTTTCTTCTCAGCACCCTCTGAAACTTTTTCCTTTCCTTTATTTAGTGAAGGGGCAAGAGGGGGATCAAGTAGAGGAACCTCAGGAAGAGTGTGCAACGGGCCAATTGTAGTAGCATGATGGGCATCATCCTCTGGAGTAACATTGGAGCTTGGAGGGGAAGATATCTACAGGGCGGCAGAGCTTAGAGATAACCCTCTATTCCTAGGAAAAGAGACCCTAGGTCTCTTGCAAAGAGGAACGCTACCTTTGGAAGCTCTTCTAGCTACAACCTCTTGAAGAGGCTTCTTATCAACTACCTTGGGTGCCATGGCTAAAAGGAAAAGAGGGATGCAAATTAAAAGCATGCCCAGATTCTAAGCACAACAGAGTAAAATCTTACCTTTGGAAGAGGGAGCTGCAACAATAGAAGATTGGGGATAGTTGGAGAAGGACCCAGTAGACACTTGAAAAGTGTTTGGTCTTCTAATGAGCACATTATATTGCATACTTAATAGCCTCATTACATACATTTTAACTCAAGTTTGCATTTAATTACTTAGAATTAGTCGAATTTATATTAATGTGAAAATTTTGATGTTGCATGTAATCATAGGGTAAATGATGACTTTCGAAACCCTGCAACTAAGTGTGGATGAGTGGTGAATAGATAGATACATTATGTGAGGATTAGGAGGCTTTAAAGTGAAATAAATCAAGGAGGTAGCGGTACTTGGTATCATAGGTACCGGTATCTAAGCCTACTGAAATTTTGGTACCGGCACCTATACTAATTAGTAGTAGTATCCTGGTATTTTTCATTTTTGACCATGATCCACTTTGAATATGAAAAATTACAAAAAATAAAAATTGTAGATCTGGATGTCCTCTATTTTGTGTCAAAATTTCAACCTAATTAGACAGTGGGATCAAAAGTTATGATAAATTTACGAAAGATGATCCTGAGCTAGTATCCCCCTTACGACCTATCGGTAGAAGGAAACCAAAACCTAGCGATAGAAGACCCTAATGGAAGTTATCTACCGGTAGACGACCTACTAGTATAACTTGCCCAGAAAGTCCAGACACTTCCTAACATGATTCCACCAACCACAAGGGCCTACATTTTGTCCTCTAAATCATGCCCTGACATTTTTGACAGTCCATGATGATCTCCCAACCCCAAAAACTAAAATTTGAAGCATGGGGGAATGGGGGGGGAAAGAGAGAAAGAGAGAGAGAGGGGGGTGGTTGGAAAAGCATGGGAGGACCATGCTTTGACTGAATTTGCTTTTTTGAGTGGACAATCTCTCTCCAATCAATCCAAGTCAGTTCACACATGCTTAGGGAGAGGGTATGGACAAAATTCAAGAAGTCTTTCACCATTTTCAGTTTTTACATTCTTTTAGAGAGAGAAGGTCTAAGGTAGAAGATGAAGTTATAGAGAGAGAAAGTTGAGTTTTCACATTTTCTTCACTATTTTCATTATAGTAAGCTTTATATTACTCGTAATCTTTCCCCTTTCACTTTAAACTCTTTTATTCAAGTTGTAAGTAAGCTTAGTGAAGTATTTTAGCATTTTCATTTCTACATTCGAGTATTTTTCTCTTCAAGCTTTGTAATTTGGGTATGAATGATTTTGTTCTTGTAGCTTAAACCTTTTTTCGCATTAATACGAGTTCCATGTTTTATTTCACTACCATGTCACTTTACTTTATGTGTGTGCTTGCTTTTATTATGAGTAGATAGACTTTTAGTTGGTTAATCTAAGGAGAATTTCCTCTGGGGTATGTGAAATCTACTCCCTATCATTCTTCCTTGTAGTGTAAAGCGTTTGGTTTGATTAGGTTGAGTGCAGACGTGGTTGTGGGATCTTGATACACTGTAAATTTGTCACGGGGTATACTTGTGCCCAACACACCCACATTAGTCCCTCATTTCCTATGAATCAATCAAACATTGAGACACCATTGAATGAATGAATTGAGTCAATTTTCATTCCCATTGGAATGACCTATGTAGATTAGCCAACCTTGTTTTCTTGCATTTTTATCAAAACAAAACTCACCAAAACACCAATTATAAGATTTTCCTTATTTTCATTTCTTTCACAAATCACCTTTCAAAAATATTTGACCTTTCCTTCCCTGAGGAGACGACCTTAGAATACTCATTCTAAGTAAAAAATGACATTGCAAGTCTCTCTACGCCTGGGGAGTACTTTTTCACACACACACACATTTTGTTCACACACGATTTTTTCCATTCCTTGCATCGAACCCAAGGGAGAGTGATACTCACCAACTCGTATAAGCTATATACACGTAGTCCGGGTTTGTGTTTGGAGATTAGGGAAAACCATTCAAGCATGTTCACAAACATATAAAGTTCTTTGGTGGGATCATTGAGAACTTTCTTAATCTAGAGTTTCAACTTAGGGGGTCAAAGAATTTGATTTGCATGCATTTCAAAACGACAAAAGGTCAAGGCCTAGTGAAAACCACACGTTGGAATGCGCCAAAGAAAGCCTACTTATGAAGATAAGGAGTAGGGAAACCGCATAGACAAGGAATCGAAAAAGGCTGATTAACCATCAAAATTGTTATTTTATTATATTTAATGATTGATTAATTGCATATTATTTGTGATTAAATGTGTTAAATTTCTTGATTTTTTAGTTTGATACCTTTTTTAGTTGTTTGGTTTATTTTGCAGGTAAATTGGTTGATTTAAAGTAATAATGGATAAGGCAAGTGAAACAATCACTAGAGGAAGAATCACAATTAATAAGGATTGAAGAGTTATGATTAAGATAGGAATGTTTAAAGATATATCAGCAATTTTAATCCTTATAAGAGTCCAAGTTAGAAGAAAACTCATTTAAAGTTGGATTATGAAAATATCCTAGAAGATAAGGATTTGACACATCTTTAGTATTTTGGTTGTAATTTTTGACTNCGAGAAATTTATTACTTCGCACAACCTGTACTTGGGTGATCAATTCTAAAGTTGTAGCAAAGGCCTACTTTCGGTGTCCTCTAAGGGCCTAAATTTCCAACTAGACCTAGAGAGGAAGAAGAATTTATCCTTCCACTCTTTCACATTTTAAGAGTAGCCCGTCAATAGGGTTAACCCTTCTCTCTTTTAAAGATATAACTAACCAAAGCCTTGCTCAGGGCAGAGGTGAGTTTATAGCACAAGAGAATTCGAAAAAAGTAGGTCGAGTGTTGGGGCCATGAGCTATAGCCAAATAACGATAATACCAACCAACCCCTAGCTATTTGGATTCAATTGATGTGATGCCCCTGAAACCAGGGATCCTTTGTTAACTGTTGACCATCCGTCAACCCGCGAAAATACCTGTGATTGTCGCCCAATCCGACATCACGTCAATAGAATCCCTTTAAATGGGATCGTTACCCACATGTATAACACACGCATATTTTTCTATTTGACCCAACTGGGTCCAATATACCACAATTTATCCTTATTTTATGTCCATTTATAGCCTTGGAACCAAAGAACTCAAAGCCCAAAAAACATGGCAAAAAAGTTTTAAAATTTTAGATTTTTGGAGAACCTACTGGTAGGTTGTGCCCACTAGAAAAGTCCTACTGGTAGGTCCTACCTGATAAGCCAAATTCTGATTGTACGAGATCCTACCAGTAGGTGTTGCCCACTAGACCACGTTCTATCAATAGGTCCTACCCAGATTTGCCTATTTCAATTGTTTTCAATTTCTAATTCCTTTCAAACCTACCCAAACTCATATAACATATATTTGTACATCAAATACACTTAAAACAAGTTCTATTACAATCATTTTCAAAAGATTGCATGTCCAAAACATGATTTTTACAATGTTTTACAAAAATACAAATCAAAGGCCATAAGTCAGCCTCTCTTTATCTTCGAGGCTCCGAATAAGAGCCGTCCTCCGGCGTGTATCTCCCACCTGAAATATTTTCTCATATAGGGTGAGCTACGCTTAATAGAGTATCTCCTACAGAGGCTACTCCCTAACCTAAGTGCATATAAAATGTGCACATGTAACAATCAACAACCATTATCTATTCCATCAAGAATATACCATTCTACGTTGGAATGCTATTATGTCATGCCATGAAATGAGATGAGACTCACTCATGAAATATACCTCGAGCCTTCACCGACTCCTTTCAACCCATGCAATGCTACATGTATGAAAATCTAGGACAAGTCCAAGCCCCCGTCATTGATGTTTCACACCGAATGACTATTTTATAAAACAAATTCATGTGTCTTTATCTGGGTATCAGATTTTGGAATCACACCGTTGGCTCTATACGCTATTACACTTTTTTAGAATTTCACCATAGGGGAGTGTATGAACCAAGTAGCTAGGTTTTCACCCGAGGGAGAATCTATCCCTTTTTGCTATACCCGACACAAGTTTTTTATGCAACATGCAACTCGGCCGGATCTTCGATCCAACCTTCCGAGTCCACTTATCAAGCACCAAGAGTAGTGTTTGATTAAATCATGTACACACACCCACACTCATGCCTAAATCCCATGAATGAGATGCCAACTTTTATGCCCAAAATGCAAAGAATGCCAAATAAGCAATTTAAACGTATATCATCATATTACATGGCAACTTACATCATATGCATGTAATCACCAAAATCTATAGCATCGTCAATATATCACTAAGCATATATCAATAACAATATCACAAACATGTTATACATCATTCATGCCATAACAAACTTAATTCTCACAAAGGCATTTAGCAAACACCTTTAAGGCACCAATCATGTTATAACACAAAATTGCCCACATAATAACGAGTTCAAAGAAATTATAAAAGTAATTTCCCTATACCAAATTCAGCTAGAAATTGGTTTAAGCCATTTCTATACTCATTTTCTCATTTCCATAACAATAGGCAATTTCTATACACCTAACCCTTTCCTATGGACACCATTGGTTAGAAATAAACCAAAGTAGGAGGAAACCCTACCTCTCGAAGCTTACCGTAGCCTCTGCCAAACCCTATCAGTAGGTTTTCCTACTGGAAAAAACCTACCAGTAGGTTTCATGATCATTCTACAGGTAGGTTTTACATAGACTTGCTAGCTACCTGCACACTTCTCCACCTTCTTCGTGGGCCCACCTCTGCTCACCTAGACCTGCCCTGACACATTTTACAACCTAAGATGCTCTCCTAATCTCAGGAAGTCAGGTTTGAAGTGAGAGAAAAAGGAAAGGGAAGAGAGAGAAGATAAGTGGTTAGAAGGCATGGGAAAGGCATGTTATGGCCTGTGGTTGCTTGTGGCAGTGTCCATACCTCTCTCCACTCATTACATTTCAGTTCTCACAAACCATAGGGGGTTATGGACAAAATTGGAAGACTCTAACACCACGTAATTCAATTACACATATAGTTTTAGAGAGAAGAGCTCAAGAAAGAAGATGAAGTTAGAGAGAGAAAGTTGGGTTTTTCATATTTCTTCACCATTTTCAGTGTTGTAAGCTTTAAATTAATTGTAATATTTCCCCTTTACACTTAAAACTCTTTTATTCAAGTTGTATGCAAGCTTAGCTAGGGTTTTCTAGCGTTTCAAGTTCTACATTTGGGTATTTGTTTCCAATCTTTGTATTTTGACTATGAATGCCATTTCTCTTGTAGTTTAACTCTTTTCTTGCATTAATACAAGTTCATGCTCCATTTCTATACCATGTCTCTTCACTTTGCATTGGGTTTAGTTTTCATTATGAGTAGTTAAGCACTAAGTTAGCTAATCTAAGGGGACTTTCCTCTTGGGTATGTGAAATCGACTCTCTTTTGTTCTTCCTCGTAGTGTAAAGTGTTTGGTTTGACTAGGTTGCGTGCGAACGTGGTTGTGGGCTCTTGATACACCTTAGACTTGTCACAGGATATGCTTGGGCATAACATATCCAGATTAGTCCCTTATTTTCTACGAATCAATCAAACACAAAGACACCATTGTGAAATGAATTGAGTCGATTTGACATTTCCATTGGAATGACCCCTATGGATTAGCCAACCCTATTTTTCTTGCATTTTCTCATCAAAACAAAAATTTTCAAACCATAAAACTCACAATTTTCCAATTTTTAGTTTTTCACCAATCATCTTTGAAAGAAATTTGACCTACCTTCCCCGAGAGATTACATTGGAATACCCATTCCAAGTAAAACATGACATTTGCAAGTCTCTCTTCACTTGGGGTGCACTTTTGAACACACGCAAGTATTTTCATTCACACACACATTTTTTCCAAATTTCTAGCATTGACCCCAAGGGAAAGTGACACTTACCTACTCATATAAGTCATATACACACTACGGGGTTCGTGTTTGGAGATTAGGGTGAACGCAAATAAGCATTACCAAGTTGTGTAAAATAGTAATTTAAAAACATCATTCAAACTAACATTTTTAAAGGCGTTGCTTCCAATAACATTTTATTCCTTAATTATCACAGTCTTTGTTTAGTTTTGTCAAGATTAAAAAGACATTTTAAATGACGTTTAAACCATGAAGGCGTCATTTAAAATGACTTTTTAAAAAAGAGACTGGGTTTGGAAAATAATTTTAAAACTGACTAGGTTTGGGATAAAGTTTGGGTGAGGGCTGGCTTTGGTCAAAAGCTTAGGAGAGAGGCTGACATCTTATATATTTACACTAGGGTTATTGCTTGACTTATTTTGTGGTCATTCCTAATTCTCTAAACATGAACCCGCAATGTATATATGACTTATGTGTGTTGGTAAGTGTCACTCTCACTCGGGTTCGATGCAAGAATTGGAAAAATGGGTGTTTGTGTGTGAACAAAAGTGCTCCCCAAGCGCAGAGAGATTTACGAGTGTCGTGTTTTACTTAAAAATCATATTCCAAGGTCATCTCCTTAGGGAAGGAGTGAATCATTTTCAAGGTGATTTTGGTGAAAAATGAAAAGTGTAAAAATCTTTGATGTTTGAGATTGGTGATTTGTGTTCATAATGAAAATGAAATGGAAATAAGTGTTGGCTAATCTAAAGAGGTCATTCCAATGAGAATGTCAAATCAACTCAAGACCTTTCTCCAATGGTGTCTAGATGTTTGATTGATTCATAGGTATCGCGAGACTCAAATGGAGGTAAGAATTCAAGCATACACCATGACATGTCTACGGTGTATCAAGAACTCACAACCATGTCCACACTCAACCTAGGCAAACCAAATAAGTGTACACTACTAGGAGGAAAGAAAATGAGTTGAAATAGCATACTCAAGAGGAGTTCTCCCTTGGATTAGCCAACTTAAAACTTAGCTAATCATAATAAAAGGAAAGACATTCATAATGTAAAGAAACATAATGAAGAAATGAAGATTGGAACTTAAACTAATGAAAGAAAGGTTAACTAAGAAGAAATGCATTGAATACCCATTTTAGAAGCTTGAAATGTAGAAAACTTAATACAATAATAATGAAATCCACAATGTAGAACTAAAATTGAAATGTACTTGTAATAAATGACATTAAAGACATTAAATGAAGCTTTCACAAGTCTTACAGGAACTATAAGTGAAATGGGTGGAAGAAATGCAAAACATAAGCTTTCTCTCTCTAAACTATGTCTTCTTCCTTGAAGCTTCTCTCTCTACAATACAATACAATCTAGATAATACTCTAAGATACATGTATTTTTGTCCGTGAAGCTTGCTCTAGGTGTATGATAGGCTTCCTATCCATAGGAGGCTGATTGGTTGGCATTGGGCAAGCTAGTGCAGGCCTAGTTTGGATCTCCTTACATTGAATCTTTTCTCTCTTCCTCATAAATGCCACTGCCTCCAAAGTCCAAGCTTGGGTGTTGGGAGGCATGTAGATATGTAATGGATGTCAGGGGAAAATTTGGAGAAGTGTAGGTGGGGCCCCTAAATGGTAGANAGTCCAAGCTTGGGTGTTGGGAGGCATGTAGATATGTAATGGATGTCAGGGGAAAAGTTGGAGAAGTGTAGGTGGGGCCCCTAAATGGTAAAGCTTGAGTTGCAAACTGTCTGGGCAATCTGGGCAAAATCTTCCGAAAGGTCGACACAAACCTTTTGGAAGATTTTTGTAGGAACAGTTAAAACAACAAACAAGTAAGCAAAACCTTCTGGAAGGTTTGCGGGTTTTGTAAACCTTCTGGAAGGTTCATTCCAACAGACAAAACCTTCCAGAAGGTTTTGGCAATGAATAGACAGACCAAGTGTAAACCTTCTGGAAGGTTTTCATCCAAGTTGTATTTTTCTTGGTTTCTTCACCCTCCAATCCTTCCTTTAAGAAATCCCCTCATTTTCATTGACTTCAAACACTTCAATGGGGGCTTAACTCAAACCATTTACATCTTTTAACCTGCATTTACACAAAACTCCATTAAAGAAAAGATTAAATGCATTTCTCCCCAAAATACAACAAAGACAAGTATAAAAGGGCATAATAGCATACAATATATGCAATGTTTTATGCGAATCAGTAATCCGTGCTTGAAGGTACGATGCAAAGTAAGTGAGAAGTAATGGACTTGGAAGGGAAAAAATTCAATGCGAATGGCTTTGAGAGAGATGTTGGTGGTCAATGGATAAGTCTATTTGAGATCGTTGGATAGACTTATTGAAGCATACCTTGTTTTATATTACAGATACACACTACAAACTAAGGATAAATGAGTAAAAATCACTCTAGGTTGAGGGTAATTGTTTCAAAATACAATTTTAGTCCATTCCATTATTGACAAAACTTGAAAAAGGGTGTCAATATAATTTTAGAAAATATA
Organism: Ilex paraguariensis; assembly: GCA_963454935.2. Lineage (NCBI taxonomy): Eukaryota > Viridiplantae > Streptophyta > Magnoliopsida > Aquifoliales > Aquifoliaceae > Ilex > Ilex paraguariensis. Next base: position 130,333 of record CAUOFW020006480.1, read on the forward strand.
AAGGAGGTCCTTGTAATTATACTAATCTACAGTGGTGTTGATGAAATTTACTATTTTTTTTTCTTCCTTCGCAAACACTGTTTGTGTGACACATGTACATAAGTAGGGTTGTCAGCAGATCGAATCTGTATCTAACCTTAATCTATCCAGATTTGAATCCAATAACAAATCTGATCCTTTTATCCAACGTATTTTAAAACCTTAATTCATAGCTGCATCCTTTATTAATCGGATATCCAATTACCCGATTCAATCTGAATTTGAATCCCACCAAAATTTCAAAAAAAAATATTTACTAATTGTTTTTGGTTCAAGGGTTAGGAATGTCTGGGCTAACTTACGTGAGCCTCAACTAATCTCCTCTCTTGTCCAGTTAAAGTCAGACCAACCACTCATGCAGACTAGGGTGTTCATAAGGGACGAATCCCTCATGGTCTGCCACCAAGGGATTGCCAAGTTTTGAACTTAGGACATCTGAGTTTACAACTCGTTCTTGTTATCACTTGAGCTACCCCTTGAGATTTTTGCTAAATTTAAGTTAACTTTCAATCTAATTTAATCGACCAATAATTCTATTTAATAATTTCTATGTCAATTTCATTAATAATCTAACTAAGGTGGTGTTTGATAAAATTGAAAGCTGAATATTAATAACTAAATATTGAATTTTAAGTGTTGAATGCTGAATTTTTTAATTCGTAAACTGTTTGGTATCCACTAAAATTTAAATATTTAATTGAATCAAACTGTTGACAAATATAAGGAGCTAAAGTCTGAAAAAAAATTTTATTCTAATTTTACCCTTATTTTTAACTATCTCTCTACAGCTACCTTATTCCTACTACCACCATCACCATTGTGACAGTGGTAGGGGTGGTGGTGGAGGGATAATGGTGGCAGTACAATGGTGGTGGTAGCGGTGACATAATCGTGGTGGTGGTGGTGGATAGTTGGTATTGAAAAGTTAGAAGTGTAAAATGTATTGAGGATATATTTATCCATTATGAGGAATTTATAAAACTCTTACTAAATAACATTTTCAATGTTAAGTGATAAGTAGATTTATTATCTTCAAAAGATTTAATTTATTATCTTCAAAAGATTTAATTTTGAAAAGATTAAATAGACTTTCCTAATAGGATTATAATTCTAATTAATATGCTATTGAGATTTCTTTTTTTAGTTAAGAGCCAAACATAGTAGGTATTTGCATTAAATTTTGGTTTACTTAGATTAGTAACTATTGGATTGTGATCCAAAGGTTTACATAAAAATTTTCTACCAGATGCTATAGTGCTTGATGTTTTTCGTTGTAGTCCCTAACCTCCGCACATCACCCTCAAATGTATATATGGCTTATGTGTGAAAGGAGTGTCACTCTCCCTCAAGTTCAATGCAAGCAATGGGGCAATGGAAATGTGGATGAATGAAATGAACAAAATATGTCAATGAACAAAATATGCGTGTGAACAAAAGTGCTCCCCAAGCGCAAGGAGTCTTTTGAGTGTCGTGTTTTACTTGGAAAAGTATTCCAAGGTTGTCTCCTCGAGGAAAGAAGGGAATTCTATTGAAGGTGATTTTGTTAAAAAAGGAAAAAAAATGTAAAATCTTGTAGTTGGTTTTGGTGAGTTTTGTTCTTAATGAAAATGCAAGAAAACAAGTGTTGGCTAATCTAAAAGGGTCATTCCAATGGGAATCCCAACTCAGCTTGAAACCTTCCTCCAATGGTGCATAGATGAATGATTGATTCATGGGAAGCTAGGGATGAGATGATAAGGATCCAAGCATAAATCATGACTAGGCCTACGGAATATCAAAGACTCACAACCACATCCACTCTCAACCCAGTCAAACTAAACCATCGTACACCGAGATGAGGAAAGAAAATGAGTTGAAATGAAAAACCCAAGAGGAGGTTTCCCTTGGATTAACCAACTTAAAATCTAGTTACTCATGAAAGCAAGAAACAAATGCGTAATATAAAGAGACATAATGAAGAAATGAAGATTGAAACTTAACTTAAAGCAAGAAAACTTGAACTATAAAGAAAGAAATACAGTACCTATTTTAAAGCAAGAAATGAAGAAAACTTGGAAGCAACAATGGTGGATTGAAGAACATGTAACTAAACTTGAAATATACTTGAAATAAAGGAGATTACGATGCAAGAAATAAAGATTACAAGAGAGCTACAACTTACTACAATGAAATGAGTGAAGAAAATGAAAAAATATAAGCTTCTATTACACTATTCATCATCTTCTCCATTGAACTACTCCTAAGCTTAGGTAGCCACCCCTTCAAAGCTTATGTAAGGTTGAATATATGGTGAAGGAGTGATGCATTTTCGTCCATGAGGCTCCTCTAGCCTGTGTGTGTAGGCCTCCCATCAATGGTAGGTGAGATGATGGCTTAGACAGGCTAGGAGCAGCCTACCCAGCAACTCCCCAAGCTTCCCTTTCCTCTCCCATCCTCATAAATGTAATAGCCTTCAAAGTCTTCCACTAGGGTATAAGAGGCATGTAAATGTGTAAGGAAAGTCCGGGGGCAAGTGGGAGAATCAATGGTGGGACCCCCAAGCAAGTGGAGTATGAAATATAGGCATTTGGGGTTATTCAGCAGACCGTACCGGTACTGTGTACCGGCACCCCGAACACCAGAGGCCAAACCGTACCGATACGGCGTATCGGTACTCTTTTACTCTGGACCAGTTTTCGTAGCATCCTCATAAATTTTTCTCCAACCATACAATTGAGCTGATATTTTGACATAATATAGAAGACATTCAGATCTACAACTTTCATGTTTTGCATTGTTTCAAATTCAAAGTGGATCATGGTCAAAAATGGGAAAAATAGTGGTACCGTGTCAAAACTTTGGGAAACCAGTGGGTTAAACCTTCCAAATTGCATTTTTTCTTGGTTTCTTCACCTTCCAAGCCTCCCAATTCCCATTTAATGTGTCCATGCCTTCACCACACATCCACACTTGGTTGCAAGGTTCTAAAATACATGATTTACACTATAATTACCTACAACATCGAAAATTCAACATTATTCATAATTTCGGCTAACTCTAAGTACTTAGTTGCAAAAGTTGAGTTAAAATGCATGTAATGAAGCCTTCAAATATGTAATATTCTGCTCTCATCATATAGCGTATAATTTTCATGATCGTGCTAATATATATATATTGGAATTGTATTAGCGAATAATATATATATACTAGTTATTTTTCGTGTCTGAAAGAACGGAGTAATAAAAAAAATTGTCAAATTATAAACATATTTGTATTCACACTCAAAATCAAATCACAAACATAGATGAGAGAGAAAATAATTTAAGTATTAGTTGTAGTGGGGTGAGCGGTGATAGTGGTAGTGCGCAGCAGTGGTGGTGGTGGGAGACAATGAAGGTTATGGTGAGCAACGGCGACCATGGTGGTGGTGACAGGTGTGGGTGACAATGGTGATGACGATGGTGTGTTTTGGATGACGATGGTGGTAATAGCAGCTATAGGTGATGATAATGGTGGTGTTGGGGTGACAGTGATCGTGGTTGGCATGAAGGTGGTGGGGCTGCGGCCATGGTGGTGGTGGTGGGTGACGACAATAATGGTGGTGGGAGACGACGGGTGATTGTAAGTGATGATGGTTGTGGGTGGTGGAGAATGGCGATGGGGGTGGTATGTGTTGTGGGGGTAGGTGTCAGCTCGTGATGGTGGTGGTGGGTGACGACGAGTGATGATGGGTTGTGGTAGGGTGTGGTAGTAGGTGTTGGTGGTGGCAACAATGGTGGTGGTGAGCGATGGTGGCAGTGAGATGATAGTGGTAGTGGTAATAAATATAAGAATGAGATGATTATGGTAGTAGGTTGTGAGATCCGATCATGCATTGCATGCATATTATCATATTTATGTAGGCTTAATTGTAATTTTGTAAAATTATGAAAGGGTTAAATAAAGTAAACCCTTCTTAGCCATGATGTGTGTGAGCATACATCGAGTATATGGACCGCATTAGTGAAGTATTAGTGAGACTCATTTATAGAATTTCATGTGTGGAAATAGTAGTGGGTCGATTTTGAAATCACTTAAGAACTTGGGGGAAGGCAAGAGTAATCACCCAATTAAAATGAGTCATCCTTACATGTGTACAAATATGAAGTGGGTGAGTCATATTTATAACTAGGTGGTTGTGTGTGTATGTTGTGTGTGTGTGTGTTTGTTAAGGCGTGGAGTGTGCGTATGTGTGTAATTTAAGGTGTAGAAATATATGTTTTAAACATGAATCAGTGTATGTGTGTGTGTGTGTGTTTTCTGTTTTTACTGAAACCGTGAGTGAGGGAGAGCAAGAGAGAAAGGAGAAAATATATGTGTGTGTGTCTCTTGAGCTATGAGCAAGGAAGGAGAGAGAAAAACCAAGTTTTGGTGAGTGTTTCTAGCTCAAACCAAGAGGGAGAAGAAAGGAAAGAAAAGGAAGGAACTTGGGGGGGAGCCTCCATGCCAGACTGAGAGTGACAGAAAGCAAGAAGAAGGTGGGGAAAGAAGAAGAAAGTAAGAGAAGGTAAGGGTGTGTGTGTGTTCATTGATTAGTGCTTAAAGTTAGCATTTTAATGTGCCTTTTTGGGACTAATTGTGCTTTGAGGGAGTTTAAGTAATGACATTTCAGGTCCTAAAGTGAACAAGAATGCAAGGACAACAAATATCACACTTGGATGTGACACCAATGGATAATGGGGCAAAATTGGAACAGCTTGACACAAAACAAGAATGTTCGAACGTGGATCAACGTTCGAACATTCCCCTGGAGTGGTTGAGGACTAGGCTACTGAGACATGACGTGTTACAGTCAAAAAGGGAAAATGATCAGGTACTTGAGTACCATATTTGAATGCCCACTCACGTACGAACGTGCTCTGGAAACATGAGAAGATTAGACTACTGAGACCTGCTAGAGTGTTGCTGGAAAGACAACAAAACCACAGAAGCACATGAGTACAACGTTCAAATGCCATTACACGTTTGAACATTGTCTTGAGTTACTGAGGACCAAGTTACTGAGTGCAAGACCAGAGTTGTTCAAGACGTATGGTAGTAACCATCACAGAGACCACAGGCCTCTTAAATAGGGGGGGTTTTAGACCCCATTTGGCGTTCAAACGCCCTTAAAGCAAAGACAGAGATAACGTTCGAATGCCACTCCACGTTCAAACGCCCTTAAAGTAAAAACAGACGCAACGTTCAAACGACAGATCACGTTCAAACGTCCCACTAACTGGCTGTAGAGTTGTTGGCTTTTCACTTGGACTTAGGCGGCAAACACTATTCCTTCACCCCCATCTCCTTTTCCTTGCCTATAAATACCCCCATTGTGGGAGCTTCATGGGGAGAATCCTTTTCTCTAGTAAAGTAGGGTAGAGAGCTAGTTCTTGTACATTTCTTGTTTATATTTTCATTTTGCATTTGTATCAACCATGATAGAGGCGTAGAATCCCCTTGTAGTTGAAGTCTTTTATTTACTTGTGCTAAGTCTTTACATTCATGTTGTGACAACCATAATGGAGGCTTAGACTCCCCTTGTAGTTGTACTTGCTTTTATTTACAAGTATCAAGAGAGATAGCTCATCTTTTGGTTGTAGTGGAAACCCTCCAAAAGTAATTAGCTTTCTTCTACTTTATTTCACTTCCATTGCTTGAGCTTCCTTCTTCCTTAGAGGAATGAAACTCTTCCACTTTTCTAGAGCTTTACCAAAGCTGTGAACGGTGAAACGTGATTCACTTATTTTTTGGTGAAGATCGATTCATCGTTTATTGTACTTTACTTTGTAAGTTCTCTACTTGGAGAGATGAGCATCACTCACTTTTCTAGCTTTATTCAAGCCATGAAGAGTGAGTAGTTCCTCATTCACTCTTTAATAATAGGTGATGAATATGTAGGGAGTTATATTTGTGTAATCCATTTATGCTTTAATGTTTTATATATCACTTGTTCATTGAATGGTTGAATGTATCTGGCAAAGCTAAGGTATTTTGTCTAACCATGGATTCTTTCTATGTCACGGATGACTCTGGCATGGAAAAACCTGTTGGTTCAAGGCAAGTACCTAGGCGATGTCTGCATGATACATTTCAGTCTTCACTATTATCATGCTTTATCTAAAGAATGGAACATTAATACCATGGTTGGATGCCTTGTAGAAACACTTGCCTGTTTGTAGACGCGTTAAATCTCGGCATAAATAATTCTTGTCTACTTCTAGAAAGGCATCGGAATCATGTGCTTAATTCCCGCAGTCCATCTTTATCTTTCGATTAACTTGCTATTGACACGGGAGTTAATTGAGTTACAAAACACAAGTATAATAAATTGGATGATTAACCACATGTTCTAATCCTCAAGCTAAAGGGTGATTGTTTTACATTTGAATTTATCTTATATTTTGTCTAGAAAACTCTTGAAAATAATCTTCTATTCTATTCAAGAAATCCCACCACTCCAAACTCCCAAAATTTCCAGTCACTTGGTCTCTATTATTGCTTACTTCAAAACACCAATCATAGTTTCCTGTGGATTCGACTCCAGACTTAACTAGATTATTATTACAACTTGATCGCCTTCACTTGGGTGTACACATTTTGGATCAAGTCAAGTTTTTGGCGCTGTTGCTGGGGAACCACAAAAGTTGTTTACAGTAAAAGGTAAAAAGACCTCACATTTTGTGTATAAATTTGGTTTATTGTGTATAAAATTATTTTAGTTAATTTTATGTTTGAGAACGCTCCTCACTATCAAAATTTGCCAGTAGAATCTTTCGGGTCTGTGAATCAACCAGAAACACTTTCACCTAGATCAGTAGCAGACTCTTGTGAAAATAGAATGACGAATGGTGAGAGACGAGAAGAAATTCCTGTGAGAGAGGGGGAAATGCCTAACGTTTGAACTCTGAGCGATTACTAAAATCTCACAAGAAATAGTGTCCCATCTTATTTTATCTTTCCTGAAGATGCACCCCTCTTTACTGTAAAGACGGGGACAGTTCAACTACTCTCTCAATTCCGTGCACTCGAAACAGAAAACACATATCTGCACATAAAAGAGTTTGAGAAAGTATGTGGAACGTTTTAAGACAATTCTAAGCTAGCCCAAATGAAACTTTTTTCATTCTCTCTAAAGGATAGGGTTAAACAATGACTAAATTCTTTAAAAGCTCTTTCAATACTGGACTGGCGGGCACTACAAAATAAATTTTTCAGAAAGTTTTTTCCTCTACACTACACTAATGCATTGAAAAGACAAATCATGAATTTTTTAGTCAAAGAAGGGGAAACCTTTTACCAAAGTTAGAAGAGATTCAAAGATCTACTCTAGTCCTGCCCACACCATGCTTTTGAGAATTGAATTTTGGTAGAATTTTTTTAGAACTCTTTGCCCACTAGACTACGTCAGTTTGTCGAAATGATGGCTCAGGAAGAGTTTATGAGTAAAAGTCTGGAGGAGACATTCAATTTATTTGACACCATATCTGACAGTTCTCAGATGTGGAACTCAACTTCCCTTACCATTGTTGAAGCGAAACTATCTACTTCTCAAGGGGGTAAGTAAGTCTTGAAAAATGATGATGACCTAAGAGCAAAAATGTCCATCCTGTCTCGAAATCTTGAAGATTTAGAGATGAAAAAGGTTCATCAAGGTTATGTTAGCTCTCCCACAGAACAAGTGTGTGAGATCTGTGCGTTGATAGAACACCCTACTAGGGAGTGTCCTACATTTCCAGCATTCAAAGAGGTTTTGTTGGAACAAACAATCTTGTCTCCAACTTCAACAAACCTTACTCCAACCTATACTTTGAAACATAAAACCTAGGGTGGCGGAACCACCCGAACTTCAGTTGAAGAAACACACAGCCAACCCCCATGAACCAACAACAAGGTTCACACCCGCCACCTCAAGGACCTCCTGCATACCAACCATACCAACCTCCATAAAAGAGGAACCTTGAGGATACACTAAATCAGTTCATGCACAGCCAAATGAACCACAACAATAGTTCCACTCAGGATTTCACTGATTTCAAAACACATACCACTCAATCTTTCAAGGATCTTAAAAGCCACATCTAAAAATTGACCCAATCCATGACCACACATGAGAAGGGCAAGTTTCCTGCCCAACCAAAACCACCACAAGGCCAATTTCAGGTGGAAAATCCTGCAATCATGAAAACCCCACAAGCCCAAGCCCAAGTTGTCACTACACTAAGAAGTGGCAAGGTGATTGACAAGACTATCAAAGACATGCTACTTCCAAAGCCAAAACATAAGTCAATCCACCAATTGAGACTAAAATAATTAAGCCTGAATGTGAGAAAGAAGAGGTACCCAAGCCCAAAATTTGAACAAGAACCAGAGCCATCAAGGGAAGAAGAACCCTCGTGTTTTATTCCTGCACCTTTTCCTCATAGACTCAAAATTGCACAGAAGTTGAATAATCAGCGAAAAATTTACAAGCTCTTCAAGCATGTAAAAATCAGCATCCCACTTCTGGATGCAATCAAACAGGTTCCATCTTATGCCAAATTTTTGAAAGACTTGTGCATAGTCAAGAGAAGCCAGAATGTTCAAAAAAGAGCCTTCCTGACAGAACATGCCAGTGCCTTGCTTCAACACAAAACCCCTCCAAAATACAAAGATCCAGGGTGTCTGACTGTGTTATGTGTCATTGGCAATTTTAGAATCGAATACGCATTGCTAGACCTTGGAGCAAGTGTCAGTTTGTTCCCATTCTCTATTTACCAGCAATTGGGTCTGGAAGAATTTAAACCCACAAGTGTTACACTTCTGTTGGCGGAGAGATTTGTCAAAATTCCTAGGGGTATTATTGAAGATGTACTTGTCCAAGTGGACAACTTTGTATTCCCTATTGACTTCATCATCCTAGATACTCAACTAGCAAAGCATTCAAAGAATCCAATTCTCGTTATTCTTGGTCGACCCTTCCTAGCAACTTCAAATGCACTAATCAATTGCAGGAATGAGGTCATGAAATTAACCTTCAGACATATGTCTCTTGAGCTGAATATTTTCAAAGTTGCCAAACACCTAGGAGACGACATAGGAGAAAGAGAAATAAATTCCGTAGAGTCTTTGGTCCAGGACCATCTGAATAAAACATTCTATTAAAATTTCACTAAACTTTCTTTGTCATAGTCCATCACATCTGAAACAATAGATGATGATCCAAAGAATTGTCCAACTTATGCTATTAATACATGGGCCCCAAATTCGAGGAACTTTCACCAAGTGGCATAAAGCCACTCTCATCAAGTGACAAGCCACCAAAGTCTAATTTGAAACCTCTCCCATCTGGGTCTACGAATCAATCTGAACCACTTTCACCGAGATCAGTAGCAGACTCTTGTGAAAGTAAAATGGTGAATGGTGAGAGACGAGAAGAAATTTCTGTAAGAGATGGGGAAGTACCTAACATTCAAACTCTAAGGGATTACTTAAATCCCACAAGGAATATTGTCCCCTCTTGTTTTATCTTTCTTGAAGATGCATCCTTCTTTATTGTAAAGACGGGGACAGTTCAACTACTCCCTCAATTTCATGGACTCGAAACAGAAAACCCATATATGCATATAAATGATTTTGAGAAAGTATGTGGAACCTTCATTACTATTATGAACTGGCCAAAAAGAAACTTTTACCTTTTTCCTCAAGGGACAAAGCTAAAAAATGGCTAAATTCTCTAAAAGCTCTTTCAATACCTGACTAGCAAGCACTACAAAATGAATTTTTTAGAAAGTTTTTTCGTCTACATCGCATTAATGCATTGAAAAGGCAAATCATGAATTTTTTGGTCAAATAAGGACACCCCTTTTACCAAAGTCAGGAGACATTCAAGAATCTACTCCTATCTTGCCCACACCATGCTTTTGAGGATTGGACTTTGGTAGGATTTTTCTATGACTCTTTCCCCACAAGACTACGTCAGTTTGTTGAAATGAGGGCTCAAGGGGAGTTTATGAGCAAGAGTCCGGAGGAGGCATTCCATTTTTTTGATACCATATATGACAGTTCTCAGATGTGGGACTCAGCCTCCCCTACCATTGTTGAAACAAAATCATCTACTTCCGAATGGGGTGAGTATGTCTTAAAAGATAATGATGACCTAAGAGCAAAAATGTCCACCCTATCTCGAAAGCTTGAAGCTTTAGAGATGAAAAAGTTCCATCAAGTTGATGTTAACTCTACCACAGAACAAGTGTATGGGATTTGTGCGCTGACAGGACACCCTACTGGGGAGTGTCCTACAATTCTAGCATTCAAAGTGGTTTTGTTAGAGCAAACAAATGTTGTCTCTAATTTCAACAAGCCTTACTCCAACCCATACTCTTAAACATACAATACAGGGTGAAGGAACCACCCAAACTTCAGTTGGAGAAACACACAACCAAAATCCATCCCAGTCAACTCACCAATCGAGCCTGAACGAACTAAGCCTGAACTCGTGAGAGAAGAGGAACCCGAGCCAATGATTGAACAAGAACTAGAGCCATCAAGTGAAGAAAAACCCTCATGTTCTATTCCTGCTCCTTTTTCTCATAGACTCAAAACTACACAAAAGTTAAATAATCAGCCAGAAATTTACGAGCCCTTCAAGCAAGTAAAAATCAACATCCCACTTCTGGATGCAATCAAATAGGTTCCAACTTATGCCAAGTTTCTAAAAGACTTTTGCACAGTCAAGAGAAGCCAGAATGTTCAAAAAAGAGCCTTCCTGACAGAACATGCCAGTGCCTTGCTTCAACACAAAACCCCTCCAAAATACAAAGATCCAGGGTGTCTGACTGTGTTATGTGTCATTGGCAATTTTAGAATCGAATACGCATTGCTAGACCTTGGAGCAAGTGTCAGTTTGTTCCCATTCTCTATTTACCAGCAATTGGGTCTGGAAGAATTTAAACCCACAAGTGTTACACTTCTGTTGGCGGAGAGATTTGTCAAAATTCCTAGGGGTATTATTGAAGATGTACTTGTCCAAGTGGACAACTTTGTATTCCCTATTGACTTCATCATCCTAGATACTCAACTAGCAAAGCATTCAAAGAATCCAATTCTCGTTATTCTTGGTCGACCCTTCCTAGCAACTTCAAATGCACTAATCAATTGCAGGAATGAGGTCATGAAATTAACCTTCAGACATATGTCTCTTGAGCTGAATATTTTCAAAGTTGCCAAACACCTAGGAGACGACATAGGAGAAAGAGAAATAAATTCCGTAGAGTCTTTGGTCCAGGACCATCTGAATAAAACATTCTATTAAAATTTCACTAAACTTTCTTTGTCATAGTCCATCACATCTGAAACAATAGATGATGATCCAAAGAATTGTCCAACTTATGCTATTAATACATGGGCCCCAAATTCGAGGAACTTTCACCAAGTGGCATAAAGCCACTCTCATCAAGTGACAAGCCACCAAAGTCTAATTTGAAACCTCTCCCATCTGGGTCTACGAATCAATCTGAACCACTTTCACCGAGATCAGTAGCAGACTCTTGTGAAAGTAAAATGGTGAATGGTGAGAGACGAGAAGAAATTTCTGTAAGAGATGGGGAAGTACCTAACATTCAAACTCTAACGGATTACTTAAATCCCACAAGGAATATTGTCCCCTCTTGTTTTATCTTTCTTGAAGATGCATCCTTCTTTATTGTAAAGACGGGGACAGTTCAACTACTCCCGCAATTTCATGGACTCGAAACAGAAAACCCATATATGCATATAAAAGATTTTGAGAAAGTATGTTGAACCTTTCATGACAATTATGAACTGGCCAAAAAGAAACTTTTACCTTTTTCCTTAAGGGACAAAGCTAAACAATGGCTAAATTCTCTAAAAGCTCTTTCAATACCTGACTAGCAAGCACTACAAAATGAATTTTTTAGAAAGTTTTTTCGTCTACATCGCATTAATGCATTGAAAAGGCAAATCATGAATTTTTTGGTCAAATAAGGACACCCCTTTTACCAAAGTCAGGAGACATTCAAGAATCTACTCCTATCTTGCCCACACCATGCTTTTGAGGATTGGACTTTGGTAGGATTTTTCTATGACTCCTTCCCCACTAGACTACGTCAGTTTGTTGAAATGATGGCTCAAGGAGAGTTTATGAGCAAGAGTCCGGAGGAGGCATTCCATTTTTTTGATACCATATATGACAGTTCTCAGATGTGGGACTCAGCCTCCCCTACCATTGTTGAAGCCAAACCATCTACTTCCCAAGGGGGTAAGTATGTCTTGAAAGATGACGATGACCTAAGAGCAAAAATGTCCACCCTGTCTCGAAAGCTTGAAGCTTTAGAGATGAAAAAAGTTCATCAAGTTGATGTTAGTTCTCCCACAAAACAAGTGTGTGGGATCTGTGCGCTGACAGGACACCCTACTGGGGAGTGTCCTACCATTCTAGCATTCAAAGAGATTTTGTTGGAACAAACAAATCTTGTCTCCAATTTCAACAAACCTTACTTTAACCCATACTCTGAAACATATAACCCAGGGTGGCGAAACCACCTGAACTTCAGTTGGAGAAACACACAGCCAACCCGCATGAACCAACAACAAGGTTCACACCCACCACCTAAAGGACCTCCTGCATACCAACCATACCAACCTCCATAAAAGAGGAACCTTGAGGATACACTAAATCAGTTCATGCACAGCCAAATGAACCACAACAATAGTTCCACTCAGGATTTCACTGATTTCAAAACACATACCACTCAATCTTTCAAGGATCTTAAAAGCCACATCTAAAAATTGACCCAATCCATGACCACACATGAGAAGGGCAAGTTTCCTGCCCAACCAAAACCACCACAAGGCCAATTTCAGGTGGAAAATCCCGCAATCATGGAAACCCCACAAGCCCAAGCCCAAGTTGTCACTACACTAAGAAGTGGCAAGGTGATTGACAAGACTATCAAAGACATGCTACTTCCAAAGCCAAAACATAAGTCAATCCACCAATTGAGACTAAAATAATTAAGCCTGAATGTGAGAAAGAAGAGGTACCCAAGCCCAAAATTTGAACAAGAACCAGAGCCATCAAGGGAAGAAGAACCCTCGTGTTTTATTCCTGCACCTTTTCCTCATAGACTCAAAATTGCACAGAAGTTGAATAATCAGCGAAAAATTTACAAGCTCTTCAAGCATGTAAAAATCAGCATCCCACTTCTGGATGCAATCAAACAGGTTCCATCTTATGCCAAATTTTTGAAAGACTTGTGCATAGTCAAGAGAAGCCAGAATGTTCAAAAAAGAGCCTTCTTGACAAAACATGCTAGTGCCTTGCTTCAACACAAAATCCCTCTAAAATACAAAGATCCAGGGTATCTGATTGTGTCGTGTGTCATCAAAAATTTTAGAATCGAACAAGCACTGTTAAACCTTGGAGCAAGCGTCAATTTACTCTCATTTTCTGTTTACCAGCAGTTGGGTTTGAGAGAACTCAAACCCACAAGTGTCACACTTCAGTTGGCAGACAGATTTGTCAAAATTTCTAGGGGTATTGTTGATGATGTACTTGTCCAAGTGGACAACTTTGTATTCCCTATTGACTTCATCATCCTAGATACTCAGCCAGCAAAGCATTCAGAGAATCTAATTCTTGTTATTTTTGGTTAACCCTTTCTAGCAACTTTAAATGCACTAATCAATTACAGGGATGGGGTCATGAAATGAACCTTTAGGAATATGACTCTTGAGCTGAATATTTTTAATGTTGCCAAATACCCAGGAGAGGACAAAGAAGAAAGAGAAATAAATTTCATTGAGTCTTTGGTTCAGGACCATCTGAATAACACATTTTGTAAAAATTCCACTGAACTTTCTTTGTCAGAATCTATCACATCTGAAACAACAGATGGTGATCCAAACAATTGCCCGGCTCATGCTGTTGATACATGGACCCCTAAATTCGAGGAACTTTCATGCACAAAGCCACTCTCATCCAATGTCAAGCCACCAAAGCTTGAATTGAAACCTCTCCCATCTGACCTCAAATATGCATTTCTAGGAAAGGACGAGTCATACCCAATGGTAATTTTATCTTACCTCACAGACTTGCAAGAGTCTAAACTGATTGAAGTTTTTAAAAACCACAAAAGCACCATTGGGTGGACCATTGCTGACTTGAAAGGTATAAGCCCATTGATCTGCAATCATGCTATATACCTAGAAGAAGATTCAAAATCCTCTCTTCAAATGCAACGACGAATGAACCCTCACATGAAGGATGTTTTGAAAATGAAAGTGCTTAAACTCTTAGATGCAGGGATAATCTTTCCCATCTCCGATAGTAAATGGGTTAGCCCAACCCAAGTTGTGCCCAAAAAGTCTGGGGTCACAGTGGTAAAAAATGAAGCCAATGAACTAGTACCAACTAGAGTCGTCACAGGATGATGAATGTGTATTGACTATCGAAAGCTCAATTTGGTGACTAGAAAAGACCATTTTCCTCTTCCTTTTTAGGACTAGGTTCTAGAGAGAATTGCAGGCCATGAATTTTACTGTTTCCTAGATGGCTATTACGAGTACAATCTAATTGAGATAGCACTCAATGATCAGGAGAAAACCATATTCAGATGCCCCTTTGGCACACTTGCATTCAAAGGGATATCGTTCAAACTTTGTAATACTCCTGCAACATTTCAAAGATGCATGTTGAGTTTGTGCAGTGACATGGTCAAAATTTTTTTGAAAGTATTCATGGATGACTTCTCTGTCTATGGTGACTCGTTCGATTTATGTCTGGCCAACCTAGAAAAGGTATTAATAAGGTGTAAAGAGACCAATCTGGTGCTTAATTGGAAAAAATGTCATTTCATGGTAACACAAGGCATTGTCTTAGGTCCCTTTGTGTCGTCTGAGGGCATGAAAGTTGACAAGACCAAAATAGATCTGATTGGGAACTTGCCTATTCCCAAGACTGTGAAGGATGTCCGATTATTTCTGGGACATGTAGGATTTTACAGGAGATTCATAAAAGATTTTAGTACCATAGCAAAATCCATGTGTCATCTCCTGAGTCAAGACATAATCTTTGATTGGAGTGAAACGTGCCAAAAAGCTTTTGACAAGCTTCAAGGCATGTTAATTTCTGCCCCAATAATGCAACCCCCTGACTGGACTCTACCCTTTGAACTAATGTGTGATGCCAATGATTATACTGTAGGTGTTGTATTAGGACAAAGAAAAGATAAGAAACCACATGTCATTTACTATGTAAGTAAAACTTTGAATGATACTCAAATGAATTATTCAACAACTAAAAAAGAATTGTTTGCAGTAGTGTTTGCTTTGGAAAAACTTCGTCATTATCTTGTTGGTTCTTCTGTTACTGTGTTCACTAAGCATGTAGCATTAAAATTATTACTCACAAAGAAGGATGCTAAGCCTAGGCTCTTAAGATGGATACTTTTACTTTAAGAGTTTGACCTGGTCATTAAGGACAAAGAGGGTGTTGAGAATGTGGTAGCAGACGATATATGCAGGTTAAGTTATAAATTTATCGAGGATGAACTACTAATCAATGAAAAATTCTCCGATGAAAAACTGTTCATAATTGATGAGACCTCATGATACGCTGATATTGCTAATTTTCTTGTTATTAGAACGCTCCCTCCGTCCGTTTCCCCCATGGATAAAAAGAAATTTCTGAGAGAGGTTCGTAACTTCTTCTGGCAAGATTCATATGTATTTAAGTATTGTAAGGATCAAATCATAAGACGTTGCATCCCCGCTCAGGAAAGTAGACAGGTAATAACCTTTTGCCATTCTGAAGTATGTGGTGGTCACTTCTCCTCAAGAAAGACCGCTGCGAAAATCTTGCAGTGTGAATTTTACTGACCCACACTTTTCAAAGATGTTCATGCCTTTTGTTTAATTTGCGATAGATGCCAAAGGTTGGGAAGCATTTCAAAAAGAAACATGATGCCCTTCAACCCTTTTGTTTAATTTGCGATGGATGCCAAAGGTTGGAAAGCATTTCAAAAAGAAACATGCTGCCCTTCAACCCGATTCTTGTGATTGAAATTTTTGACTATTGGGGCATTGATTTTATGGAACCATTCCCCTTTCCTTTGGCTATCTATACATTTTAGTGGCTGTAGACTATGTATCCAAATGGGTTGAAGCAATTTCATGCCGAAATAATGAAATTTCTTAAAGAAAATATTTTGTCCTGGTTTGGAGTTCCTAAATCAATCATAAGTGATGGGGGGCTCATTTTTGCAATCTCCTTTTCTGGAATCTAATGAAAAAATATTTGATTTTTCATAAAATTACAACTCCTTATCATCCACAAACTAGTGGACAAGCTGAATTAGCTAATAGGGAGATCAAATTAATTTTGGAAAAAATGGTAAATTCAGACTGCAAAGATTGATCGTCAAGACTAACTGATGCACTCTGGGCATATCACACTGCATTTAAAATAATTTTGGGCATGTCTCCTTATCGATTATTCTATAGAAAGTCATGTCACCTACCTGTGGAATTGGAGCATATGGCATACTGGGCCATTAAAGCAATAAACTTTGACCTAGATAATGCTGGACTTTCAAGAAAACTTCAGATTAACGAATTGGAGGAATTGAGAAATAAAGCATATGAAAATGCTAAGATTGCTAAAATCGGGATGCAAATTTTTCATGACAAGAACATTATACGGAAGTCTTTTGAACCTTTTCAAAAAGTCTTGTTGTTTAATTCAAGACTCTGCCTCTATCCTGGTAAGTTGAGATCAAGATGCACAAGGCCTTATATTGTCAAAAAGGTGTTTGAACACGGAGCAGTAGAAGTGAAAAATCCATCGAATGATAATATCTTTATAGTTAATGGTCAGTGGTTAAAACTATTTTTGGAAAAATTTGTCAAAAATGTGGAGACCATTCTTTTAATTAATCGAGAATACCGCTTAGAGAAAAGCGCCTACCGACACAAAAAAAGGGCGGGTCAAGAAAAACCCGATTACACCCGACCCACATGCGCACCTTTATACATCGCCTTTCCCCATTTCTTTTTTTTCCCCACCGCCCTTCCCCTTTTCCCTTTTTTCTTCTTCTTCTGCTTCTTCTTCTTCGCCGTTCGCGATCTTCTAGAACCACAACCTATCTCCCAACAATACCACGACCATACTACCCAAAGACTCAGTCCTTTGTCTCATGATCTGCATGTATTTACTTTATTTGTACATGACTCTTCTTCTTCTGTCTGCACTCAGAATCAAGGATTTTCATCCTAGCGAAAATCCAGATCTGCAACGAGATGTTTGATTTGTGTATTTTGCTTGTAGGTTTTGGCTAATGAACAAGATCTCTACTGTTCAACCTCATCTCCAAAGTTCACCATATTAGTAAATTCGAAATATTGGGGACAATGTTCAGTTTAGGTTGGGGGGTGAGAACTATAGTTCATATGTGCCCATAGAATATTTGTGTTGTTGTTGTTGTTGTTCTTAATTAGATTGTGTACTGTGTTTTGTATAAATTGATGATTATATTTGCGAGTCATCTCTGATCATCTTTGTGAGTGGCAGACGTTAAAGAACCAGATAGTGAGTTTTAAAACATAGAAAGCATGGATGTTAAACATTTTTGGTTTAGTCTAGGAGTTTTGCTCACTTTTCCTTCTGATGTGCATATTGTGATCATGATAAAAGCAAGATTGGTAAGAAAGAATGAGATCCAAGAACAACAAGTGACACCCCTGTGCAGCAGAAGCACTTTTGCTAAATGTCATCGTGCCAAGGGACTTGGTGCTTGTAAACAGTGTGGTAACCAGTGTTCTGAACCAATTTTTGGTCGCGCACTCGATTGATTAGACTGGATAGTGAATGGGCAGAGTAAGGATTATCCTGACACCCCATCCTATTTTGGTACTCTGCTTAACTAGTTTGTGAGAGAGAAAATTGGGAGAGTTACTAGTAGTTCAAAAGGCACGAAGACAGATGAAGACTCGGATTATACTTCTTTTTAAACTGTGGAAAATTGTGCTATGGGGATAAAAGCCAAGGGTCCAAATTTTTGTAAAAAGTGTAAAATTCCTTTTGTACAAACTCTTTTGACTGAAATGAAAATATGGGCCGAGTAAGGAATGTCCCAAAATACCAACCTAAAGCGTGGGTAGGGACTTATCCTGAGACGCTATGAATTTTTGGTTCAAACCTATGTGTTTTGTCCTCTTTTATTGGATAATGTAGTGCAAAAAAATTTTGAATTTTTGTTTTTTGAGTTTGATTCAACGTTCGAACACCAAATGACGTTCGAACATCGCTTGCTTATAGTACTCAGCTTCTGATGAAGTGTTTGATGGAAACAAAGAGTACTGGGAACTCATTCCGTTCGAACGAGATTAATGTTCAAACGCCAATAGCATTCTAATGACAGGAGCTTACAGTACTTTGGTCTCTAACAGAACTCAAAATTACTGGGAACTCACCACATTTGAACGACATTCATGTTCGAACGACATCCACATTTGAACGATGTTTTAGAAATCCTTCTACCTATGTTCGAACGTAACTGACGTTCGAATGTTACTTCTCAGACTATAAAAACCTGAGTCATCTTCCACACTGAGAAATCCCAAAAAACCTCCAAACTCTCTCAAATCCTAGAACCCATCTTCGCTACCCAGCCCCCAAAACACCTTTCATTCTCCAATTTCACCTAAAATCAACCCTCCCAAACTCATTCCCAAATCAAAAACCTCAAGCCTACACTAAAACCAAGACTTTTTAGAGATCATTTTAAGCTCAAAACCATGCCTAGAGTTAAACTGCCTGCCAGGTGAACCCAAGTAAACCAGGAGCCCAATTTTGTAGCAGAAGTGATTGAAGAGAGAGAGATGGAGACAGAGAGAGAGCAGGAGGCAAGCCTCAACACGACCACCCAACATTCTTTACGGGACATCATGCTTAGCATTGAAGCTAAGTAGGATGAGATCCTTAGTCTCTTGAGGGGTGGAGCTGGTGGACCTGTAGGAGAGGGAGTTAGTGGAGCTGGTGGAGACGCTGAAGATTGAGAGGGTTATTTTTGTTCTTGGTGGTGGAGTGTTTGACTGTTTCTTCTTTGGGTGTTCTTAGGGATATTTGTAGATGTTGTGGATATCTATTTCTGTTCTTGATAGTGGATGGCTATTTTATAGATGTTTGTGGATAGTTGAAATTTATATTTTGATCACTTTTTATATGGATGGATTGAATCATTGGTATTACTATAAACATCATATTCTATGGAATGAATAATTCAGTTATCACTTTTTTTTGTTTAAATGGATATGTAGAATTAGCACTTTGGTAATTCTTGATAATAAATGAAACAAATGGGCATTCGAAGGTTGCTTGTTAAAATGACTAAAGCATATCATCGGGTTGACACCTTAACTTAGCAACCAAGACTTGAAACCACATTTCTTGGAAAACTGGTATTATCTCTATGCTTAAATTATCGAATGCACATTAGTATTTGTCATTCTTAAGGTACAAGATGATCAGACTCGAAAATGGAATCGCTATATAACCAACATTCCTTGAAACACCCAACATAACTAGTGGAGATGACAGAGAATACCATGGTAAGTTATGAGCTTTGCGATGCTTTTTGAGAGAATATCCATAATTACTCAAAGTAAGCTCTTTCACTTTCATTTTTTCAGTAGTCTCATTAACCTTGCTTTGATTGACACAACTAAAGTGATCTATTTACATCTCCCACAAGGAACTTTTGCATACAACACATATATGTACACATACTTGAGAAAGGATCTTAGGTCATCTTTGATTTAACTTTGAGCCTTAGACATTTCTTTCACAAAGTATAATCATAGTCAGACATGCTTGAGCTTTCAATAAATGAGTTCTTTTTTGAAAAACCATACGATAACCAAGCCACAAGAAAATGTACTTAACATACCTTGCTATCTAATTTTCTTACACCCTCTTATAAATCAGTATGATACAGAAAACCAAGAGAAAGAGAAAAGAGAATGGTGGCTACCGTTCAATGAAAGAAAAGTCGGTGGAAACAACTGAAAAGGAAAAGAGACAAGACAAACAGGGAATTGCCAAGAAAGTGAAAAATGAGAAAAGTGAAAGAAAAAAATACAAGTTCTTGGAAAAAAATAGACCAAAAATTAAGAAAGAAACGTGCTACAATACATAAAGATAGCTTTTTGAATTCCATTAACGTCATTTTATTAGCCACTGACCTTTGGCCACATTACAACCTACAAAAAGCCCTAATTGATCTCAAGTCTGATGCATGTGTAGGTCGCCAACTACACGCAGGATATGCTAAATAACATTTCTTTATCTGCATCAATTTTCCTCTATGAGATTATGCCAAAACATGATTAGTTTGTTTCCTTAAACTTCACTCCTTTACTAATTACGCATGTTTTTTTTTTTGACTGGTCATCTGTTGATTACATTCCCTGTAAGAAATAAGTCACTATAATCAGAGCAAATTTTTGCTGAGAGCACTCTAAGAGAGGTTTGTGAAATCAAAGCTATCCATGGAAGGTGGTAAAGTGGAATATTTGTTATATAGCAATTCTTGTTTCTAGAATGATTACTCCCATTACTCAAGGAATCCCAAATGCTAATTTGACAGATGCCAATTTTTGCATAGAATAAATACCTATGAAAGAGGAGTATGCGGGATGTAAGTCGAAATTGAGGGTTGGGTGTCTCAACGACCACAATGCTAACTTATTTCAACTAACAACCTCAAATACATATTTGTTCGACCGAAGTTTGTGGGTAGCTTCCCTGAAAACCCTCACGAGACAACACTCGTCCATTAGGGTAAATCTAGTGGTTCAACGGCTTGTTGCATATGCTAAATGCAACCGGATGACCTACGAAAAAGGGCATTAGAAATATATTTACATCACAATGTTGTTGTATTACTAGAGACTAGCAATATTTAGGTTGGAGGGTGTAATTAGTGCTTAAAGTTAGCATTTTACTATGTCTTTTGGGGACTAATTTTACTTTGAGGGAGTTTAAATAATGAAATTTCAAGTCCTAAAGTGAACAAGAGCTCAATGACAACAAATATCACACATGGATGTAACACCAGTGGATAAAGGGGAAAAATTGGAATAGCTTGGCACAAAGCAAGAACGTTCAAACGTGGATCAATGTTTGAACATTCCCCTAAAGTGATTGAAGACCAGGCTACTGAGACATGATGTGTTGCAGTCAAAAAGGGAAAGTGTTGAGGTACTTGAGTACCATGTTCGAATGCCCACTCACGTTTAAACGTGCTCTGGAAACTTGAGAGGATTAGACTATTGAGACCTACTAGAGTGTTGCAGCAAAGACAGCAGAACCACAGAAGTACTTGAGTACAACGTTTGAACGCCACTCCATTTTCGGACGTTGTCATAAGTTATTGAGGATCAAGTTGCTGAGTGCAGGGCCAGAGTTGTTCAAGACTTATGATAGTAACTATCATAGAGACCACATGCCACTTGAGTAGGGGATTCAGACCCCATCTGGCGTTCGAATGCCCTTAAAGCAAAAACAGACACAATGTTCGAACGACAAATCACTTTTGAACATCCCACTGACTAGTTGTAGAGTTGTTGGCTTTTCACTTGGACTTAGGCGACAAATACTATTCCTTCACCCCCTCCTTTTCCTTGCCTATAAATACCCCCATTTGTGGGAGCTTCATGGGGAGAATCCTTTTTTATTGTAAAGTAGGGTAGAGAGCTAGTTCTTGTACATTTCTTGTTTATGTTTTCATTTTGCATTTGTATCAACCATAATGGAGGGTTAAACTCCCCCTTATAGTTGAAGTCTTTTATTTACTTGTGCTAAGTCTTTACATTCATGTTGTGACAATCATGATAGAGGCTTAGACTCCCCTTGTAATTGTACTTGCTTTTATTTACAAATATCAAGAGAGATAACTCATCTTTTGATTGCGGTGGAAACCCTCCAAAATTAACTAGCTTTCTTCTACTTTATTTCACTTCCATTGCTTGAGCTTCCTTCTTCCTTAGAGGAGTGAAACTCTTCCACTTTTCTAGAGCTTTACTAAAGCTGTGAAGGATGGAATGTGATTCACTTATTATTTGGTGAAGATCGGCTCCTCGTTTATTGTATTTTACTTTATAAGTTCTCTACTTGGAGGGATGAACATCACTCACTTTTCTAGCTTTATCCAAGCCATGAAGAGTGAGTAGTTCCTCATTCACTCTTTAGTAAGAGGTGATGAATATGTAGAAATTATCTAGGAGTTATATTTGTGTAATCCATTTATGCTTTAATGCTTTATATTTCACTTGTTCATTGAATGGTTGAATGTATCTAGCAAAACTAAGGTACTTTGTCTAACCATGAGTTCTTTCTATGTCACGAATGACTCTTGCATGGAAAAACCTATTGGTTCAAGGTAAGTACCTAGGCGATATCTGCATGAAACGTTTCAATCTTCATTATTATCGTGCTTTATCTAAAGAATGGAACATTAATGCAATGGTTGGATGCCTTGTAGAAACACTTGTTTGTTTGTAGACAGGTTAAATATCGGCACAGGCAATTCTTGTCTACTTCTAGAAAGACATCATAATCATGTGCTTAATTCTCACACTCCATCTTTATCTTCCGATTAACTTGCTGTTGACACGAGAGTTAATTGAGTTATAAAACACAAGTATATTAAAC